>PNEQ01005397.1:0-14932 GCA_003012365.1 Medauroidea extradentata
CTCTCTCTCTCTCTCTCTCTCTCTCTCTCTCTCGCTCTCTCTCTCTCTCTCTCTCTCCCTCTCTCTCTCTCTCTCTCTCTCTCTCTCTCTCTCTCTCTCTCTCTCTCTCTCTCTCTCTCTCTCTCTCTCTCTCTCTCTCCCTCTCTCTCTCTCTCTCCCTTTCTCTCTCTCTCTCCCTTTCTCTCTCTCTCTCCCTTTCTCTCACTCCCTCTTTCTCTTTCTTTCACTCCCTCTTTCTCTTTCTCTCACTCCCTCTTTCTCTTTCTCTCACTCCCTCTTTCTCTTTCTCTCTCTTTCTTTCTTTTTCTCTCTTTCTCTCTCTTTCTTTCTCTTTCTCTCTCTTTCTGTCTCTTTCTGTCTCTTGCTATCTCTCTCTCTTTCTATCTCTCTCTCTTTCTCTCTCTCTCTCTTTCTCTCTCTCTTTCTCTCTCTCTCTCTTTCTTGTTCTCTCTCTCTTTCTATCTCTCTCTATCTCTACCTCTATCTCTACCTCTCTATCTTTCTCTCTTTTTCTCTCTCTTTCTCTTTCCCCTCTTGTTCCTCTCTCATTTCTCGTTCTCTCCCTCTCTTTCTCTCTCTTTGTCTTTCTCTTTTTCTCTGTCTCTTTTTCTGCGGCTGTTCCAGCTTTTGTTTCTGTATTGATGGGGATACATTACTTGGGAAGCAGAATGCAAAGCTCTGTCAAGGATCCCAATTTATTTCCATTGCTATCCTCGCTCCATACACCCGACTTGAAGGTATTGTGCTACCTTTGCAGGACAACCTATTGAATTTTGTTGTACTCCCTTCACGTAGGTCAAGTAGCTCTCACCACTCCCAACAATTCCCTGAAAGCAACCAAAATTCAGTCATTCATAGATACTAACCGCAATTTTGTATCTGTCCACGCTTATTCAGCAGGCCAGTGAAACACTGCAGAGCCAGGTAGAACTTAGTATGATGAGAGCTGGCCAAAATTAGTGAAGAATCCTGGTATACAGCACGTTCTATAGTCCCGTTCCAGACCACAAATTAAACCTTGCTGCTCACATGACTGTTCTGCTGACTCCTACCGAGGAATATGTGCTACTCTATCGCCAAACCATAGCACAATGCAGTGGGCATAGAGGTATCAGCCTTGGGCCTCAAATCCCAGCATGATAAACCCCTCTTCCTTATTCCTAGCTGCCATACTAGTAGTCACCCACCTAGTCCCTCAACTACGCTCTCCAGCCACAAGTTACAGTGGAGTGGAAGTTGACCACATCCCAAGTGTGTGCCACTGTGTCACAAGAAGTTCGGCCACTGCCTTAAGGCCAGGCTTAAAGGTCCCAGTTGTAATTCTCGGCCGCTAGTCGGCGTGGCAATGTCAAACACGCGAAACCTGTGTGCACAAACCAGCCGGCAGACAAGTGCCAGTCAACTGGAAAAGCTGGAGTGTGACGTTGCAACTATAATGTAGTGGTTGTGACCTAGGCCCACGTATATTCCTTGCTGACTTGTAGTCTCGGTGGAAAGTGAAAGCATTACACTTCAGCAGATCACACCTGTAGATGTTGTGGCTTGTACACACACCTAGTGACTGAATGTCATCACATTCACGTAGTATGATGCTGGAATAATAGCAAATAAAATAATTTGTCAGTTAATAATAATTGATGCTTTTGTGACATCAGTGCAAAAGCCTCAAAACTTATTAGCTGAAAAGTTATTTATTAGCACCTGCCGTGCTATTGTGATGCCGACATCATGTTTAAAAACGTTTACTTTAGTCCTGGAGTGAATTAATTATCTCGTACAATTACATTGTGCTTCGATGCTAAAGGTATCTTTGCTATAGATGCCACCGTATAAGGTCAATTGGATTATTGCATGTGGGAATCGTGCCTGGACAATGCCTTACGTCTGCAGGTTTATCTCTGTCTACTCCCATTTCCTCTGCCCTTAATTCCAGGCGTCACACCATATCCAAGTCGTATTACTACTACTCATCGGTTCTGTAGGTGTAGTAGTCTCCCAAATTTATTCATTCACATCAGCATATAAACCAAGAAAATTGAAATACTAATTCAACTTCAACACATCAACTATTTATTAAAGAATAATTGTTCTGTGAGAAACAAGCGACAAATTTTCGTCTCCTCATTTTGGGTGGTGCGAAATTTGTCAATAAAAATGCCATTTATAGACCAGTCCCAGTGTATGCAAATTCAAATTTTCAGATAATTAGAATTACCAAATTACTATGCTGCCATTAGTTGTTACTTCGACTTTGAAGTTATTTTATCTGAAATAACCTTCCTGTTCAACCTGAATTCAGTCCATATTTAAGGATTACCGACAATCGTATGGAGTGAAATACAGAAAACCTAAATAATGTTTGCCCGAGGTGAAGTGTAGAGTCACAACCTGTGAAGTTGCGAGATATAATCGGGCACTACATAAGTATTTCCATTTTTTTACAAGGTTAAAAAATAAAAGATTTTTAAATATATATAGTTGTACTTACTTCCATTGTGTAAGACACAATACACAAAATTACCAAGCTGAAAAATATTCCAAATTTTGGCATTTTTGTAGTTTATGCCCACATTCATGTTTCGGTTTCTTTGCCAATTTTAAATGAAATTACATTCGCTGTTTTCCTTTTCCTGCAGTCAAAGTTGAAACATCTAGCAATATAGTTTTGATGTACTACATGAATTCTTGATTATCTGAATAGTATTACGGCAAGTTTTAAAAATATGTACTAAATTTTAAAGCTTTCCTGTTGTGTTGCGAAAACACCACATGTACTCTCGTAAACATGCATGCTTGGTAACCTAGCAGTCAACTGTTTTAAACATGGTTATTATTAGCGATATTTAAAATTTACAATGTTTCGGTTTCCTTAGTGGATTTCCAAGATAATGGAAAGGAATATCATGTAATGAAGCTAGTCTTCTTTATTGCAAATGATTAATATTGTAGTTTCTGAAATTTTGTAAATACCATTATTTGTGTACCTTTTTAGGATAGCTTGCCACTGGGTTTACTTATAATCAAATTCCACATGAAATTGACGGAATGTAAATTTTATGTTCTTAAGTTTTCACTACATGTTTGCTTAAAATATATTATATATCTTTATTACAAATCCAAACTTATCGTACATTCACTCTTTTTACGATGTTCTGCATTCTGTAAATCATACAGGTTACCTAACATTGTACCTTTTTATAGTGTGCTGGGCTCAGCGGTGTGAATCCGAGTCAAACTCTAGAAAATTACCTGAATAATGTTTTGGGCATAACTAGCAAATTAGTTATCAAAATTATTAATTTTATTTCTGAAAGAACATTTTCAATTTTGCAGTCTTGTGTGTAATGTATAATATTGTATGGGCGAAGCATTAGGGCAGGGATGACCCCCAACGAGTTGAACACATTTTGATCTGAGGCTCATAAGCTACTGACGAACATTTATACTACCTTTGAGGTGACTAGAACTTAATGGCTTGCATACGCACTTCATGAGAGCATTTGAACATCGTAGAATTAACATGAATGTACTATGTGACTTTCAAGTATCTCTTCAATAGGATAATACACTGACATTAAAATAGGATATGGTCACATAACCTGATAACTAGCCTCATTTAGAAAAATTTGGCTTACAATTCTAATAATTTACAATTACGAGACAAATGTTGCCCTCTTGCGTGGATCCACATGGGCCGTCACAAAATCCAAGAACAGTAATGTTGATTTGTTTCTTATTGGAATCATCACTTAAACCTCAGAAAGGAATTAACAAACTTAAGCAACCACAAGGTCTGGACACATCTGCAGGCTTTAACAAGCATCATCAAAACAAGTGGCATTTAACTGTCGCGTAACATGTAGTAAAACCAATTTGATAATATACACAATCGGAATCCAACAACAAATATATATTGCAGAAGTGCGTTTCACCTGGCACAAAGATAACATGCTGTTGCACATTGGTGATGCAACCGTACTATGTGTATACTTACAAAATGCAAAAAATTATGTAGATGACAAATTGAAAGCTAACCGAAAGTGAATTTTCAGTAGGCGGTGCCAAAACATCAATTTAGATAATCAAACAAAGAAGACTAACAAGACTACTTTTCTACCATGAAGGCAGCTGCATCTGCACTTCATTGGGTAATACAGTTCCTGAAAACTCTAGGGTGGAGCATGCGTACTCACATTACACTAACAGACGATCTGCCACCGGACAGACAAGGAAGGGAAGTAGGCCCAGCCACACACAATGACGACTCACTTGGCCAGAGCTCGCCACTGCACATGCCTCAGGAGGAAAGGGCAGCATAGAGGGGGAACAAGAGGACCTAAACAGATATCAAAAACAAAAATCACCCACTAGAGCCAGCAAGTGTAACAGTCATATAAAACTAGGCAGGTACATAAACTCACCACCGTGCGCCACCGACGCCGCTGTGTCCTTAGCACCACTGGTACACACCTCGTACAAACAAACATAACATTCATTTTTATGTTTATGTATTAATAAATACATTAATTTTACTAACTGTATGTATATTGTACTAAGATTTTTTTTTATTATTTTTATAATTTTTGTTTACGAGATGTTTATAGTATGCACAGATTGTTTAACATTCTGGTAAAATCTTGTGATGGGCCATGTGGTTGTAAGAATTTGTCTTCGTAATTAAACTTTTCAACTTTTAAAAATAATTAGTGGTGAACATATGCACACAATATTTATGATTTTATACACACATCTGACATGGTGTCAATGTTCAGTTGATTTCACTGAAACCGAAAACTGAAATAGTTTTGATCGAAACTTTAGCATTTGGTTCCAACTTCATCTTGTGGGGGTGGAATAAATCTTTGAAGTCTGTGTATTCTAGGGATGGTCATGACTAATCCTGATAGCTGTCGCACCTGTTGGAGCAGTTCTCTTCTGACAAGGCGGAAATGTGAATGTTCGTTTTTCAATCTACAGAAATTGAATACATCAACTATTGTTGTTATCTGATTAGTAACTTTGAAAGCTCTGTTTGCTAAGTATTTCACTATGACTCCAATATCATTACATGGGGACTTCCTTGGCTAGTAACAAAAAATTTCCTAGCTGCTTCTAAGGAGAAATGTTGGCAGGGCAGCACAAATTTCTGAAATTATTGCAGTTTTTATATTAGCCAGCAGTCATCATTATAGTAACACACATTTTTCTACAAATGGAAATTTTTCACAAATGAACTTGGTAATTTCTTTTTTTTGTGTTGCATATGCAAATGCTTCATGGTCCAGTTTATCTGTTAATGAGCACAGATTAGAAACAGTCAAATCGGTTGAGCCCGGCAAGCTAATATAAATGACTGCAGGATGTATAGTACAAGTACCACTTGACCGGTGATAACTTTGTGCCTCATCCTGGATAACATTTGAGAAATTTGCACTGAGTAGAGGAAAAACTGCTGTCAGGTTTCAAATTAGCTTTAGTTTTCTTCAAAAAAGTTAGATTGGGCTTGTCGTGTGCCGGACTGTCATACGCCAAGTGTCATACTTTCCAAACATTCGAGAAACATACAAGATGAACCCTTGGAAAATCGGCAAACGTCTTACTTGGCCCCACAACCGCAAACAACGTCCTCTTCTCATTACATAGTAGCCTTACTAATTTTTCTTGCGACAATTTAGGTTATAGAATTTAAATTGTTTAAGTACTGTTGATTTGAAGGTAGGAAAACAGGCTGCTGTTTTAACCAAAACCTACAAAAAAATATGAAAAAAATAATTATTATAATTGACTCTTATTCTTGATTAATTCTCGAAAGTAATTTCAAACAGTTATATACAAATAATTCACTGCCTTTCAATGCATGAAACCACTTGCTTTGGTAACTCAGAAAATAAATTTAGCACTGACGATGTCCTGACAATGATTATAAAGTTCCCACAAGAAGATAAATAAAAGAATACTGGGTGGTGAAAACAAGACCCAGATGCTCTAATGGCCATACACACAGGAGGGAGAAAGAATTTAGTAGGGTCCTATAATGTCCGAGATATGTTGTAAAAATAAAACCACTGCAGGCACTACCTGTGCATGTTAAATTTGCAACTCCTGTTCACGTCAATACTTTTGAGCTACTGCCCTACTTCTTCCATTTCCTAGCTGCATCCAGACATTCAGAGTCCCGGGGAACAACTCTAACAAAACCAAGCACATCGCTGCTAGCGTCCCTCTTGTCTGACCAACTGCTGTGCTCCAATTGGTTACCCAATACATACACCACCCTCTAGAGACTGAAAACCTCTTTGTTATTGAGCGCCCAGCAAACCTAGTTGCGCAATACTTGAAAACAAAGAAAACTCAGCTTGATGCTACCCGACCAACCAGCCATAACTGGATAAATCTAAATCCTTGTGCACACCTGCCTATAAAAAAAGTGTGCTTTTTCCTGGAGTCCCCAAAGCAACACAACACATGCCCACATGCATTAAAACCCAAATAATTAATTTTGTCGCTGAAGTTGAATAATTACTACAGACATAGTTTAATTTAACACCTGCATGTATATATGAAATTAAAAACATAATTGGAAATAGAAATACAAAAAAATTAATAAATACACGTAGCTCATATCCCTACAGAAAATTAAAAACCTACAGTGTTACAGGCGTGTGGAATAAATTTTTCTAGTTTTTGTCACATTCTTCAGATAGTCATCAAAACTCACTGTACACTTCATAAGTTCTGTTACAAGGGTTAGCTGGAGTTAGTGACAGTCATTGTATAGGGTGCCATTCCATGAATTAAGAGCATGGAGGCCTGATTAGAATCTTTCTCAGAGTGTGATTTTGTCCACTTGGCTCTAACCCTAAAGTTCACTTGCAGTAGTTTAAACAATTCTAGTTCCTTAAAAAAATACACTTGTGTGGGCTCTTCAAGGCATCTCAAAAACCTACCAGCCTAAATTCAAGCACCCCAAAAAAGTCTTCTCCCCGCTTCGTCTGGTAGAACACCAATCTCTGCCACATACAGTCCTGTGATTCCCCGTTTTTCTTCCCCCAGTCATGCCACTTCTGCTTCACTTGATGACTCGTCCCCAATATAGTTCAACAGTAAGTGTTCAGAAGAAAAGTTGTGCATAAATTAGTTTTAGTACGTAGATTAGGTTATCTAACAATAAAATAATGATTACATTTTAAACAATGATAATAAATCCCCTATACCCTACACACAACCTTTTAAACTATCAAGTTGATGCTGCAAGTGGCAGCATAAGGAATCATGTAGAAAACTGAAACAAAACACATACTTAACATAAAAGCAATAATTTCAATGGAAAAGAACACAAGCGATTTGAGGCACAGATTAAGACTTAATTATTTACTTAACAGTTTTAAAATAACTTCAGCTCAGCAAATGAATAGGTACGTTGCGCATAGGTTGTATGTTATTCGATCTTGGTGCACTATATAACTATATACATAACGAGAGCCACATCAGGCACAATAATGTTATGGGCAAAACCCTGGACAACGTCAATTCCTCATCTGTAGGTTCGTAATTTAGTTTTGCTTTAAAAAAAATTAAAATAAAATAAAAAATAAAATAAAAAAAAACTTAAATTTTCACCTCTGCGTCAAGTACGTAATGTTAAAGTAACAAAATTATTGTAGGTCTGTTTTATAATGCAATGCAACTTTTTCATATAATTAAGTAGACAGCCATTGATTTTTTTTCTTAAGTAATATGTTAGAACACAAATGTAAACCTATGAAAATTAGTTTTCTTAACTGTCTTTGCTTAAATACGTATTATAATTTCCAATTTCACAATATTCCCGCTAAAAATATGTTCTTTTCACATAAAGTGATTGTGAATGAGAATAAAAATGTATGTGCTATCAGGCAATTTTTCTATGAATCTGCATACTTTTTTTTAATTATGAAAGAAAAATTCATGTGGCTAACTTTATTTGCTGAAATGTGATTTAATTAAAATGTTCTTCACTCCTTACAGTATCATGTTTGACGAGCACAGTAAACACTTTGACCTTCTGTAAAAAAAAACTGTGAAAAACATAGAAGAAAAAAGTGATATAGCTTTTAACCTTGGTGTAGGCTACACAAATATTTAATTGAAACTGGTTTTGGTTTATTTGGCCTTGGTAATTTGACATAGAGTATCCCTGTATGAAATGTGTAAAAAAGAACATACGAAAGCCAAAATATTAACAAAAACAGTAATTTCCCTTTTCAAGTATTCTGCAGAACTATTTTGCAAAGAATTATAAGCATTTTTACAGTGAGAATTAATTTAAATTACGACTTATGTTAAAGTGTGTGTGCTTATTGTCTGTGTATATTATTTGTCTGTGCATATTGTTTGTCTGTGCATATTATTTGTCTGTGCATATTGTTTGTCTGTGCATATTGTTTGTCTGTGCATATTGTTTGTCTGTGCATATTATTTGTCTGTGCATATTATTTGTCTTTAATTTTTTCTGTGTTTATCATTTCTGAGTTTATCAATTGGTTATTTTTTCTGTTTTTTTAATATTTGTCTCTTTGTGTTTGTAGAGTTTGTTTTTATTTGTATGTTTATTATTTAATCAGTTGTTATTTTTAATTTTTTTCATTTGACCACCCTCAGTTTTCTGGAAGTACGAACAATGATAAAACAATATTCACTGAAATACATAATTACCATTGAATTGTCATCTCTTTTGAACCGAGTCATTGGCTAGAGCAACGAAACAAATTATGTACGGCGATGCGAAGTGAAATAATACTAGGTTTTTTATATTGTTTGTCACACATTTGAACTATAGTAAACAGCATTCGGAACATTGAACAGTTTTTTATTGCTATTATTATTAGATCTGGGTATTTTTTTGTTCAAATATGCTTTTTCACAAGGTTATGATGGAGGAGGGTAATTTTGGTTTAAAATACAATCCAGTTCTTACATTTTGTGCTCCAGTTCAAAATTTCATAACATTCAATTATCATTTCCTAGTTCACAGTTTGCTGCATAAATCAGCCATGCAGAGTGACAGTGGTTTCAGTACCAGCGATACAAAACTAACAGGAGCTGTCCTCTGGTGTGGTGTGTGTGGCAGTATGCTTGCTCATGTGGGTATGTGTTGGGCCGAGTAATATGAAAGAAAGTATCTTTCTTAACTGTAACCATTTGTTGGCTAGAGAGTTGAAACAGGCAGCATTGGAGAGTTTAGGTTAGTTTACTGGCATGCTGTTTGTTTGTCATACACCACAATGGCAAATTATTTTTGTAATTTTAGGCCACTTGGAGCTAGTTCTTAGCTCTAGGTATAACTGAAGTGACAACAGTATACTCTCGTTTTATCGGAACTCCATTCAGCGGACTTCGTATTTAACAGGCAAAATCTGGCAATACAAAATGTTTCCACTGTCGGGTCTACTTTTCACATGAATCAAAAGACCTACCTGGTTATTGTACTTTGGTTAGTGACATCAGGCGCACATGCGGATAGCAGCGTAAGATGGTAGGCAGAGCTATTTTTAGTCTCGCGTCGGGGTATGTGCTGTGTCCGGGCATGAATAATTGTCTACCTGAATTTTTTACAGAACTGTAAGATCAACATTGCAAGACCAACCTGGTTATTGTGCTTTAGTGAGTTACATTGGGTGCGCGCACAGATAACCGCATAAGCTAGTCCCTCATCATTTTTTGACGTGTGCGTGCATGAACGACTATCGTGTCTACTTGTATTTTTTATACAGTTGCTGCGAATGTGCATCAAAGATTGTGCACTTTTCTTTAATGAAATGGCATCTGCAATGGGACAGAAAGAAAGTGAATAATTTTGACATTAAGCCAAAAAAATTGAAAGAGGCAGGTGTTTCGGTAGCAAAGTTGTGTTCTAATTGTGGTATCAAACTAAGTGTGTCAGACATTCATAAAGCAAAAGACAAGTATAAGTGTTATGTGTTGAAATGTGATGTTGAACCAAAAGGTAAAAAATAAAGTGGCACTGTTGGACCCAGGAAATACATGAAACCTGCTACAGCATCTTGGCACAACGAGGCAGTATTTAAGTAGTATGTTCAAAAATGCTCGTGTGGTGTAAATGTGTGAGGTGTAGAGATATATTCTACTGCGGACAAACTAGCGCAACACATGAAAATGACGGACTTTAAAGCTAGGGACGTATGGCTTTGGTGCTTCCATAATTACCACGGAGTAACTACGAAACGACTATATGGGGAGGCATTAAGTGCTCCTACAGAAGAAATTGAACCTTTCCGAAAAAAGCTAAAAAAAAAAAAAAAACATCATTGACAGTGTGGACTTACTTTTGTCTCAGATGTACAGTGCTGTTGAGGCAGGTCTTTATTGGAAATCACTGCCAGTGAATACCCTGCCATTTAAACACGATTTCAATTCCTGGACAGAAAATAAGTAAGGAAAGGATTTGCGCTCTCGTCTGTTGAAATGTGGATGGGTCACATTGTTTATAACTCCGGTCATAGTTTTAAAGTTAAAGGCGACCATGAGTTCTGAAAGACTGTATGAATGAACATCCTGTGATTTATTACATTTCCAAGAAGGCCTGGTTTACAGGAGAAATTTCTAAAGATTGTTTTTTTTTTTTTTACATTTCATCCCAGAATCACTATGATATCCAACGGAAGTGCTGAAAATATCACCAGAAAACATCAAGGTTCTCCTGATAATAGACAATGCTCCCGCTCATCCGTCAAAGCTATTTTGTCTGCTGAAGAAGGTAAATTCACATTGTTTTCAATTCAAGAACACCACCTAAATTCTTCAACCATTATATCATGGACTTATTCTTGCTACCGAGAGGCTGTACCGAAAAAGATTATTGGATGAAGTGTTGGTGGTACCTGTTAGCAAAAGAATGTGATAAGTGAGGTGATCACACACTGCAGAACCTATGCAACTACAGTCCAAACTCTGCCATTTTCAACTTTGCTACAGCTTGGAAGGCAGTGAAATCTATAACCGTGAAGAATGGGTGGAAGAAACTATTGTATGACATTGATATTAACTTTGAATTTCAAGGTGTCGAAGTGGCTGACTACTATACTGCACTACAGGTAGCTGGGAAAAAAAAGTAACAGAGGATGACCTCATGAAGTGTTTGGATGAAGATGAAGGGAATCCTGGATTCCAGGTGATATCTGAAATTGAGTTAGTGAAAGAAGTCTTGGCGAGGGAGACGGCTACACTGATAGTGAAGATGATGAGCAGCTGCCAGCACTAAAAGCCAGATGCAAGGTGCTAAGATCTCATCTGGACGATATCATTGCCTACATTAACAACACTTCAGATCCAGATAGCCAGGCAATTTATTCCCATTTCTGTGTATTTAGGGCAATCATCATTAAAAAACAGTATACCTCAATAACCCAGCTTAAGGCTGTCGACTACCCCACACTTCAAATGCATTGCAGTGCATTCTTAAACAAGTTTTTTCTACGAAAATATTCCACGTGTGCTCATTGTGCCAATGTACGAACAGAAAACAAACTTCAGACAAGGTCGGAACCTCATTGAAAACACTGTTTCTAAGCCTTCCAATATGGCCAAGAACAGCCTTTTCAGACTTCGGTACTTTAAAATATGTTTACCGGATGTATGCAAAACTCAGATTGCAACCTGCACTGATATTAGTTGCAGACTTTCCACCAGTAAAATTATATATGGTCAGGGCTTAATGTCCCACAGTATAAAAACCTTCGATGGGAATCTTCCACGCAAGTTCAGCGCTTGGCTCATTAAGGCGACGTGGCATTTGATGCAGACTTAAATTTCGACGTTGCTGCTCCATCGCTTTTGGGCCCCTCATGCTTGGGGAGGTGGCACCCTTAAGTTGAACACTTTCCTTCAGCCTATCCTAAAGCCAGTTACAAATGATAAGAGTATCGCAAGCACTTCTGGGACACAGACTTCTATGAGCAAGTGTTGCGACGAGCTAGCAAGTATCAACTCTGATTCTGAATAGGCTAGAGTACAATTTACTAGACTGGTTACTTCAACAAACATTATGAATAACCACTGTGAAGGTACATTTCAGGTTTAAAAATGCACAGTATCGTGTTTCTTTACTTTAGAATAATGAACAGCAATTGTGGAGTGCTTTAATTTTGTGTGTACTTATGTGGCTTTTAAACTGACTATTTATTCACATGATTTCCATGCCTTTATTTTCAATGACTTAGAAATAAAAAATTTAGTTTATCAGTCCATGCACGTCTGTAACAAAAGTTACGCAATCTTAGGCCACCCCTGGAGCAGACGATAAAAGATTTATTATTTATTTATTTATTTATTTATTGCTCATGACGACAGCATATTCCTAAATGGCATACACAAGCATGAAGAATAATCCGGCCAAATGTTGCAGCAGCTGTCAACAAGGCTCACTTTGTTTTGCCTTTGTCACACTCAGCATTTCTGTCCCTTTTCCTTCAGAAAGAGTCTAGAATGGTGGCTAGAATATCGTCACAGACACCGTATACGATACTGTGTCAGGATGCAAACAGCAGTAGTTTAGCTGGAAATTTTTTATTTGTGTTATATATTTAGTAAATAACCCCTTTACTGTGAAATATTAAATTGTAACTCAAGTTCATGTGTGACATGGTACCACGCAAGGTAACATGAAACCAAGCTGGTAGCTAACCAAGTTTTCATTCTGTCCCCTTCCTACTCTTCCCCCACCACAACCTTTTATCTCCTTTTGTTCTTGTACGGAGAATGTTTCAGTGTACATAGTCGTATGCTATGGACTAAAGTAAAATGTATTGTTAATATGATAGTGTAGTGTTTTAGTTGGTTCTTAATACACTGTACAAATCCTCTGATCTAGCATCGAAATGAAAGTACTAGAGTTGTTAAAACAAAGAAATGATTTCAGCAGTGTGGGAACAGTTTTTTGAAAAAATTAAACCGACAGTACAATTCTTAGGGCAGTTTTCAAAATGTCTCTTCAAGTATTGGTTATCTGGCCATATGGTAAATATAAACTTAAATTTTCATTGCTGGTCAGTATCATACTACTTCTGAAACTACTACTCCAGTTTAAGGTTATGATTATCTAAGTGCTGGTAAAGGTAAATTTGGCAATCTTGCAGTGATGTTTAACGTTGTGATTGGGCATTGGCTTTTTTTTTATTTAGTTGTGTTTAACATTATCTTGTAAACAACAAATGGAAAAGGTAAATGTACACGTTCCAGTAGTTTTATTATTTCTAAAAAGGAAATTCTAACTACTGCAGCGAAAGAAGTCTTATTAGAGAATGTAAAGAATACAAAAGATGCAGTGACATGAAAACAAAGAAGAATGTTGAAAGACCATTGCAGTGGAGTTCAACACTCTTTTGGTGTGTCCATGTACCGACAAAACTTCAAAAGTACAAAAACATAAAAAGATACATAAAAAAAATAGTGAAAATTATGCACGTCTTTAAGCCAAGTAGTGGATTGCAAATGAAAATCACTTAAACAGATTTGTTTGAGAAAGTCAAGTCATTATAAACATGGACGAATGTAAGCAGAATTGTGGTGAAACTTCTGTTTTGTTTTACTGTGTGTTGTTTTTCTTTGCAGTTCCTGATTATAATATTTTTTAATGACTGTAAGAGACTTTCTCTATGTTTCTGTTATTTAAATTCAACATGCGTAAACTCATGAATGCAGCCAATTAGGCTATAGTAGTTTTCTTTTCAGTAATAATCTTGGTTTCATATTTTGAGGCTTTAAAAATTAAGTCTATTTGTTGTCATGTGAGATATGTTAAATTAAATACTGTTTGGATGTAAGTTATGTTATATTTAATTTTGTTTCTCAAAATAAAATTAGGTCCATTTTCAGAACGTTCTGGCAAAAAAAAAAAAAAGATGACTTTAAAATTTTTATTTAAAACAGTAGGTTTGCCTTCTGTGTAACCTAATCAATCAAAACTTATCTTTCTCTTAAGATTAAAACAAGAAGGAATAATAAAAAACATTTTATAAGCTAAATTGGTATTAATGTTAAACCACGAAACACATTTCTTACAATAATATGGATAAAATATCTTTATACAAAATTTGTCATCAGCGAGAAATTCTTCAGTTTGGATATATCAATACATTTATATTAATTTTATTCATAACCATCATTAACACATTGAAGACTGCTTTATATGTTCTATTGGTGAGTCTGGACTGCCATATTTTCTCACTTTTCAAAAAATTTAGTTTTTTTAATTTTTAAAGGAAATGCAAGTTGTAAGATACGAAAATAAAATTTGAAACTTTACCTTTTACAATATGGTCACAAATATTTTGAAAAAAATTTACTTTCAGAAATAATTTTTTTTTGAAATATACCTTTTTCATTCAAATAAAAAAATTCATACACTATATTTGTTTACATATTTCTGCTTTCTCTTTTATCTCTATTCAGGATTTCAATGCTAGGAACACAACATAAAGCTCTATTAACGATTTGTAAATTTCAGAACTAATTTACAAAAAAAAAAAATATATATATATATATATATAAGCAATATAAAAGCACATTCTACCCATGTAACTGCTTCTGCATATTTTACTGTGTGGTGCGGTAGTATCAGCTGTAGATTCATCAAGGGAAATAATGAAGTCAGATATTCTAATTGAGAACTTTACATTTCGATATGCCTATAAAATAACTCTGTTATATATTTATACATATATAAAAAATGTGTAGACTGGTTTCGCGTATAGTTATACATCCTTTATATACTTTACAGAATTTTGATCTTAGACAGCTACAGAAAGTTGTGTAGGAGAAATTTGTAACATGTATTAGTTATCCGTCAAAATTCAGAGCTCTATATTTGTGTATACTATATATGTGTATAATACATATGTATATACTATATATGTATGTACAACATATAAATTAT
>PNEQ01005398.1:0-14933 GCA_003012365.1 Medauroidea extradentata
CTAGGCATGTAAACGGAGAAGGCGGTAAGTCGAATATAACACGTCCGTCAAACACCTCATCCTCTCTAGGGCGAAGGACTAAACTAGCGTGCAGTGTTTTCGTAGAGACTGTTTTTCAACGGGACTTCAAGCGATGACCCTAATATTTTATTTGTGGAAAGTATGTGGTAAAGTCCAATACAGGTTTCTGTGATTTGGTTTTCCGATTACAGTTGATATTTTCTCAGCTACAGCAACGTAAAAAAAAAAAAATCATTTTTAGCACTTTTGAGGAGCTTGGAAAACATATTTTAAATTAGCGGACAACATTTTTAAAATCATAGGGGCACAGTTTGAAGTGTGTCTTCTTTTCGTAGATAAACGCACTGGACACATTTTTAATGCTTATACAATAGCAAAATACTTACGTACATTACAGCAGGTATTTCGCGCCAGGTCCACTAACTGGCGCGGTATACATACAGCAATTTTCATCACCATGTTTTAATTTTTTGTTTGCATGAGATAATTTTTTTCTTATTTTAGACACAAAATGTGAATTTGGCTCTTAAGAAAATGTTTTATTTCTCATAGTTTTCGCGTAACGGCTTGTTAAAGTCGAAATTTGCATGTTTCCATTTTAAGGACTACACTAAAACCAACTGGCAGACCAAACTGAAAAAATTCACAGTGGATAAAGACGTCGCAGGCTACAATGTGACGTACATAAAAACAGAGAATAAAAATTTTTTGGATTTAAATAAAAATGCTGAAATTTAAAACACAAATTCGAAAAATTCAAAAATATTTTAATTTGTGGTTTAACATAGCTGAATTTGTAGCCTACAACATCGTTATTCACTGTGAATTTTTTTCAGTTTGGTAAGCGAGTTGGTTTTAGTGTCGTCCTGAAAACGGAAACATGCAAATTGTGGTTTTAACGAGCCATTACGCAAAAACCTTGCGAGATAAAAAAAAATTTATAAGAGAAAAATTTAGTCAAATTTTGTATCTATAACAAGAAAAAAAACTGATACAAATCTAAAAATAAAAACATGGCGATGAAAACTGCTGTCCACTTAAGGGCGTTCAAGTGCGATAGAATCATAATTTTATATTTTTATGAAATATTGTTAGTTTTGTATACGATACTTGTGAGTACAGTTTCTTCTTACAAAACAATTTTAGCTCTCATAATCTTCTCATAACGGCGTGTCAAAAGTCAAAATTTGCATGTTACGTTGCCATGCAAATAGCAAAAACAAATTGATCTACTTAAATGAAATAATTCACTGTTAACTAACATCCCATGAGCTCTGCAATAAAACATTTTAAAACCCACAACGTAATATCTTGAATTTATTTAAAAAGGTCGCCAAAAGTACAGAAAAAATTTTGAAAATTCAACATTTTTTTAAAACATAAAAATAGTTAGTGGCATATTTTCTAAATGTTTTATTACGTAGCCCATATCATGTTATTTCGCTTACGTAAGTAAATTGGTTTTCACTGTTTTGAAAATTTTGACTTTGAAGTACCTTTATGAGAGAACTATGAGAGTTAAAATTGTTTTTAAGAGGAAACTGTACTCACAAATATCGTCTATAAAACAAATAGGCCCTGTTATTTCATAGAAATATAAAATAATTATTTTATCGCACTTGAACACCCTTAAGGCGGCCGCCTACATGTGCATTAGAGGCTTAGAAGCGACGGAGACGCAAGGTCGACCTTGAAGTGCGTATCAAACACCGCATCCCCACAACGAGCAAAGTGCTGTTGAACTAGCATGCGAGATTCTTGCCGGTTCATTTTTACTATGGGATTTTAGCGGTAACCACATATTTTATTGGTGAAGAGTCGGTGGAAGAAAAGTTCAGTGCATTATTCTATGCGAGTTTCGCAAACACCCGGTTAGTATTTGAAGTACGGAAATCTTTGAAAAGACCGATTTTAGCTGTGTTGAATGTCTTAGAAAGTTTTTTTTGTATGGTGTCTAACAGTGACATTACATCCTTGTCAGAAGCGTTTTCTTTCCGTACATCGACACAATACGAACACGTGAAATAATTTCGTAAAAAAATTAATTTACGACACACTGCAACACATTTTACGTGCGTGGTTGACAGCGCCCTTAATACGCGATGCGGCAAGGGGTGAGCGAACAAGGGATTGAGCTTCAAATAACATGACGTACTTCTCTCCGTTGACCGAGTGTCGAAGCCCTAAAAATGTCATTTTGAGCCATTTTTATTAGTATTCGTCCTCTTTAGCAACATACGGTAGACGTGGACATCTACAGAAAAAAAAACTTCCAGAATAGTTAGCCTATTTATAGATACGATATACACGCGAACAATGATTTCACAGATGAAATCTCACTAACGAGTAGACTCATCCATTAAGTACTAAAACACGATTCACAAGACACGTGCTTGTAGTTAGCGAGCCCCCGCGAAGAAATACAGCTCAACCAAATGCTATACGTATACTGTAGTTCATAGCATATTTAGCTCACCTGCACACGCTCGGGCGTATCCACGGGAAGGGGGGTTGGGGCAGTTGAAGTCGGATATCCTCTTATTATAAACACTTAAAGTACAAAAAAAAATTGAAATGGAACACAAGCCTTTACTCCAGCACTAGAACTGTATTTTTAAATCTGTAACTTTTACTCAGAAATGCAATGTGCGAAGTACAATCATCATTCATCGGCAAAGAAAATACACTACGATACCTGATGGGTTGATTAGTATTTACAAGTAAATGAAGTAAACGCTCTAAGTAATTAGTATTTTTATTAGTCCCCCTTTTGAAAAACGAATCACTTGGATCTACCCACGCCTGTGCAGACCTAACCAAGAAACTTGTGCCGATTGGCTTGGCTAGGTGATTGCTGATAGCTGGCTCGACTTGCGAGCAATTAAGTCTCGGTTCCAGTTACCACTTCCCATTTCATTATTTTTCACTTGTTTCCCAAGAGAAGAAAATTGTTAAATCAGAGAATTTACCGCAAACTCTATTTACTTTCCGCTATCGAGCTGGTAATGAATGTATAATTAGGTCGCAGTCAGTCAGGCAATTTATGATTATAAAAATTTTTTGCCAGATTGATTTCAGCGTAATATTACGTTAACAACTAAATGACAATGCCATGCACTGGTAAACATTATTTGAGTAGTCCAGTTCCAAAACTCGTCTTGTCAACTTTCACTTAAAACTCTGCAAATCGCGAAAAACTGATTTGCGAGCCCATTTGTGACATGACCAAAGCAGTTTTTCAAAGTGTATCTGTTATTGAATAATGCGAGTTTTGGAAACTATCATCACGTCAACTTCAGCGCACATTTAAAAGCTACACAAAACTGTTCAGAACTTATTTTTCCTCGGTGATGGACTAGGCGTTTTTTGGAACTGGACTACTCATTCGATGTATAGTCGCAGATTTTACGTTAATCTTATCGGAATTTACAAAATGAATAAATAAAATACGTAATTCAATATGGCAAGCACTTGGTCGTGGGCCGGGCGAGTTCACGACGAACTTCTCGCCACTCCACGACCTGCGTAGCTACACACGCTTATTTCACGACTATTCCCACTACTTGCATATAGTCGTGAGATTGAGCGCGAAAACATGGCAGATCAAGAAGCAGTTGCTGCTGTGTGCGAATTACTCGCAAACGAACTTCGAACCAATTTATTAAATGCTAAAAATAAGAAAAAAAAAACCCGTAAATTTTGGGTTCGAGAATGGGTAAAAAACCGAACAATTTCGGTGCAACAAACACACTTTGCCGGGAGTTGAGATGTGAAGACGAAGCACGATGTAAAAACTATTTTTTTTTGCTGAATTAAGTTACAAGTGAAACCATACATTCAAAAAACTGACACCCAGTTTCGAAAAGCCTTGCCAGCTGAGGCGAAACTGAATGTGACATTAAGATTCCTTGCTACTGGAGATTCTTATTCAAGCCTACAGTATTTATTTACGATACCGAAAAATACAATCAGCAAATTTATTCCAGTAGTTCTGGAAGCTATTTACAAAGTTGTAAAAAAAACATTTACAGGTAGGCAACGAACACTCAATATACTCCTTAATTCAGTTATCTTTAAAAGTAAAATTACATTTTAATATTAAACACATTTTCCTTGTACAGCTTACGTTAATATTCACTTGAATTATACAAAAAAAAACATAAATCACTGCAAAGTCACGAAATTTCGGACATTCTCTACAACTTCCTGAGAAGCTACAGGAACAAGTTGTTCTGTACAACGTTGAAAGACGAGAAATTGCGAGTCCTGTGAAGAACTTGGAAGCGTAAATTGTAACACTTGAGGAAATGTTTTGCCTACATTCACGTGCTATTCTCACTTCCGTAACTAATGCCTGCAAACGTAACTGCAGCTGAAGAGCTTTTTTCACGCTCATGTTGTTCAACTGCACATCCAAACTTCTGGCCCATAAATCAAACTCCATTTCTTGTTCCGAAGCTGAAGAAATTTCCTCCAAATTCGAAATGGCGTTTGAAATATAAGTTGGTGTTGTAGTTTTCTGCTTCTTGCGTGCAGAATATGCTAGCAAGTCATTTGAACTGTCAACTTCTTAATCCCCTTCGGCACTCTTTGAAAAATTAAGACCAATCACGTTCACAAGACTCCAATGAATCCGATGATCAAGGTAGTTTGACACCAGGTTCATGGACAGCAGGGGCCATGGTGGCAGAGGAGTTAGACTTCTCGCCTCCCACCAAGGCGATCCGGGTTCGATTCCCGACGGGGTCGGTCCCCGCATTTTCGCATGTGGGAATCGTGCCGGACGATGCCGCTGATCGGCGGGTTTTCTCGGGGATCTCCCGTTTACCCCGCCCTTTCATTCCGGCGCTGCTCCATACCCACCTCATGTCACCCCTCACCAGCGCTAAAGACCTCGATGTTAAGCGCTGACCAAAACCTATTCACTCACTCAGGTCCGGTTTCACCAACCAAGTTTAAGCGATTTAATTAGATTACTCGGTACTTAATATCGATTATACATGTTTTGGGTTTCACCAAGCAGTTAAACTAGATTTTCTAGTCCTAAGCGAAATCGAATTTTAACTGCTCGATTTTGGCCGGGTAATGTCACTAATCTCGCTTAAGTTCATAATAAAATGGCGCGAGCACTGTATAATTTGGTATTTGAAGACAATACAGACGATGAAGACTTTATTCCTGTGTATCTGCCTCATCGGATTAAAGAAAGAAATCATTATTTTGATGAGTATTATGATACAGACTTCCAAATACATTTCCGCTTGTCAAAACAATGGGTCCATTCACTTTTATTGATACATACACTAACAGTTCAGAAGTCTCAATGGTCTAGAGGTAAGATGCGTAGGTTCTATGAGAGGGGAGAGTAGTTCGATGCTTACCACCTCCAGAATTTGATTGTTTTTTTTTTTTTTTTTTTTTCCAAAATAATTTCGTGTAAGCGTCCTTTATTCAAAAGTTATTTGATAAATAAGTTCAGTGCTATTTATGAAGTACAGCGAGCATTTAAATTTATTTCTTTTCCGTATAGAAAGTACAACTACAAGGCTATTCCTTGTCATTTTACAAACATATACTTTATATTTTATTACAAGGACAACCATAGTAGTTTTACGAGGAATTTATTTGGCAACTGGGTTTCTAATGATTTTCTTTGTAAAAGTACAAAACATTTTTTTACAGTGTATGAGGTTCTCTTTAACGTCTGGTACTTTCAGGTTAGCAAAAAAATACAGAAGAGAAAATAATTAAACAATTGTGTGTAGATAAACATTTGCATTTACAGCAATAAAATAATGTAAATTAAATTTGCTGGATTATCTTCCCCTGGTCTTTCTTTCTGGCTTTGCTCCAAAGTTACCCAGGGGTACCTAACCCCCTAGATGTATCCCCCTCCCCCTGGACAGTATGATGCAAACACTCCCTCCTTCCCCTCAATAACGTTGTAACAAAGTTTTCAAATGAAATAATTCACAAACACACATTCGGCAATTTCTGACAAGTATTCGGGTATTTCCGACACAATTAAGGCAACTCAGCTCACACAACCCATCATGCAGCCAAGTTTAACTAATCTCTGGTAACTTAAACTCGCTGTGTTGTTGGTGGAACGCACCTCTAACTTAAACTCAGGTTTAGCTCTTCATCGAGTTTTATTAATCTCGCTTTGTGGCAAAGTTAAACTTCGTTGGTGAAACTGGCCTTTACTCACTCATGGCAAGCAGAACGAGTCTGCGGCCTTGTTTGCCAAGGTTTCCTGATCCACCGAACGGGAACGGAGAGCGAAATACTCTGAACATTGTAATGGGAATGGTGCAGTGCATTGCCAAGATATACTGGTAAAATGAAAACTATTTCAAATGAGTGAAAATTAACTCAAGTTTTTTTTAAGTTTACTGCAGTAACAGCAATTGTAAAACCAAATGTTTCATTAATAATTAACTATGTTATATTTGGCACAGTTACATTATAAGACTTTTAAAATTTATATTGAACATTATTTTAAAATTTATATTGATTTATAAGTTAACTTCACGGGTTGCGTAACTGTTTCATTTTGTGTCAGTGTAATTATTGTTTAATACAATTTTTAAGTTGCCCCAATAGGGTGTACTCAACAATTTCACTGTATGCGGTGCTACTGATTCAACTTACCAGCTTACATGTCGTAGAACACATCTGTGGCACTTTCTTCAAAAAGGAATGTAGCACATTAAACCACAAAATTTTGCGTTTGTATATATGTCATCACTTGAAGTACCAAATTTCTTTTTGTATGACATTTTTTTTGTTTACCTTCCTGGTAGTATGAAGAAAGTATGTTTTTTTTTTTTTTGCCACTTCTCGGTGCCCAAACCCTTCAATGTCCATCACTTGGGCTATCTATTTCAGCGATATTTCGCCGGCGTCGCAATCTTTATATTTATCGGAACGTAGGTTACACAAATTTTCAGCATCGCGACATAACTCCACTGATTTCAAAATCTGTGAGCTAGTCATCCTATAAACCGACATACTTTCTCAACAGGAAAGCAAATTAAACAGATACAGGAGAAAAAACAATAATTAACAGCATTTACACGACTGAGTAGGTCGTGGCTCAGGTTGGAGTGAACTCGCCCGCCTCTTGTACGACCGTCGTGTCAACTATTGGTTCCCAATAAATCGTGGACTTTCTGGCTTGTGTTAGGGCCGGTTTCACCAACGAAGATTAATTTTGCCACAAAGCGAGATTAACTAAACTCGATGAAGAGTTAACCGTGAGTTCAAGTTAGAAGTGCGTTCCACCAACAACACAGCGAGTTTAAGTTACTAGAGATTAGTTAAATTTGCTGCACGATGAGTTGTGTGAGCTGAGTTGCCTTAATTGTGTTGGAAGTACCCGAACAGTTGTCGGAGATTGCCGAATGCTTGTTTGTTTATTATTTATGCAGACATAATTTCATTTGGAAACTTTGGTACAACGTTCTTGAGGGTGAGTATTTGCGTCATACTATCTAGGGGGGCTAGGTACCCCTGGGTGACTCTGGAGCAAAGCCAGAAGGAAAGACCTGGAAAAGATGGTCCAACAAATATAATTTACATTATTTTATTGCTATAAAGGCAACAGTCGATGTTGCTGGTCGGGGATCTCCCTCGCTATCCCCCCATGCACCTTCATTCCGGTGCCGCTCCATACATCATGTCATCCCTCACTAACTCTATAAAGACCTAGATGCTGAGTGCTGACCTAAATCTCTTCACTTCAATTTTCACATTTGGGAATGCCAGAGGGATTTTGAAATATTACAAATAAACGGAAAAAAAGTTGAAATACTGTAAAGAACTATGGCTGTCGTACAATAAGTTAGTAGGCCTGTGTAGCATAGTGCAAGGAACGAATTATATATATATATATAGACACACACACAGGATGTGGATGAATTCAACCGATAAACCGCGAGAGGTGATTCCTGAGTAAATAATAAGCACCAAATTTAGAAACCACTTTATGTCTTAACTAAATATTAAAGAAGAAATAAGCTTTTGAAGAAACGGTATTTTTCCCACACGTTGTTTACAGTGAATGTACATCGTCGCCTGACCGTTGACAACAAAGCACACGTGTACGCAGTATTGCCTATACTCTAGGCTTTGTAACACTACGCCGAGCCCTCAAGAGAATCATTTGTGTTAAACAAATCACATTAACTCGATAAACCTTTTCAAATGTTCAAATTTCCTGACACTGCAAAAGTCATATGCAAGCAAAGGGTGGCCACCTGTGTTACTTTCATAAGACTGGTAGGTATTTTCCAGGATTCTCTGTGGGTTAGAAGAACATAACATCATACATAGATGTTCAGATAATTCTGTTTCCTTGTAATTTATTTTCCCATATTTCGGAAGAATACAGTTTCAAAATTCGAACTTCAAAGGCATACTTATTTCCTAATATTAAGTTTAGACACAAAGTCGTCTCTATGTATTGTGGTTTTTATCAACTCAAGAATCACCTCCTGCGCTTTGTCGGTCGAATTCAGCCCCACCTTGTGTGTTTATATATATTGTTGCGTGGCAAACGGACTAGTGTTCCCAATAACGAGAATTTTTAGTGTCGCATCGTGCCTTCCGCGTCGCGTCTGTCACGCTATTCTAATACCAGAATTACTTAGCCGTATGGATTCCATATAATGCGAAGTAAACGATAACCCACGACCTGTCGACGTACAACTCGAAACAAGTTCTCTAGTATCTGATTTGTGGGGAAACCATAAATCCATGTTGACGGTGATCGACCTCGGGCTCTGACGTAAAAGTGCATTCACTGCGCTTAGAGGCGATAATAGCAAGCGACGAACGAGCAGCAGTCGACCTAGTGTCCGCCCTGTTTCACCAACGACGTTACTTCGCCACAAAGCGAGATTAACAAAACTCGCTGAAGAGTTAACCCTGATATTAATTTAGAGGTGCGTTCCACCAGCAGCACAACGAGTTTAAGTTACACTTGGCTTCACGATGGGTTGTGTGAGCTGAGTTGCCTTAATTGTGTCGGAAATATCCGAACACTTGTCGGAGATTGCCGAATGCGTGTTTGTTTATAATGTATGCAGTAAACAGCGAAATTTAACAGCGTCATTAAATTATTTCATTTCGAAACCTTGTTACAACATTCTTGAGGGGGAGGGAGAGGGTTTGCGTCATACCATATAGGGGGGGCTAAGCACCCTTGGGTGACTTTGGAGCAAAGCCAGAAGGAAAGACCAAGGAAAGAAGGTGTAAAGCTAAAGAGTGTACCCCCTTCATGTTTATCTGCACACAATTGCTGAATTATTTTCTCGTTTGTATATTTTTTGTTAACCTGAAAATACCAGATGTGAAACATAACTTCATATGTATCGAGTCTCGATTTTGTTGTAATTTGTGTCGTGCAATGAGTAATTTTAGCAAATACACTTGAAAGTAATCAAAGAAATATTTTAGCCCCTACTTATCTTAAGGAAATTTCAGACGATGTTCAGTAAGTTCTAAAAGTGAACGGACAGATTGTTTTGACAAGCGGAAATCTATTCGGAAGTCTGTATCATCATATTCATCAAAATAATTATTTCTTTCTCGAATCCGACGAGGCCGATACACATGAATAATGCCTTCATCGTCTGCATTGTCTTTAAATACCAAATTATAAAGTGCTCGCGTCACTTAAGCGAGATTAGCGAAGTTACCCTGCTAAAATCTAGCAGTTAAAATTTAATCTCGCTGAAGACGAGAAAATCGAGTTTAACTACTTGGTGGAACACATTACCTATATAATCGAGATTAAGAGCCGATTAATCGAGATTAAATCGCTTAAACTTGATCTAGGAAAAGTATTTTTCCTCACATATAATTTGTCACATATTTCTTATTTTGTTGCTTCCTGTGTTATTCAGCAGCAATAAACAAATGTTATAGTCAGTTTACATTGTCAAGGTGCTTGCAGAACAGCCATAACGCCGAAAAATATACCTAAATAGCTTACGGCCGTGTCTCAATTCAAAGAGTAGGTACTCTGTTGAGAGAGCACTCTTTCGCATTAAACAACAAGAGAGAGCTCAAGGTTGCTCTCTTGTACTCTCCAACTGGGACGATGCTCTCTCGTATTTGTAAACAGACGGTGCAGGGGTTACAAGTGCGTAAATTGTATTAATACAAGTTGTAAACATATTAAATACATTTGTGATCTATTCAAATAACAATTTTTTAACTTACCGGTGCCGTATTTCAAGCGGGAATAGCTATTTATAGGCGATGAAGTTTTTATTTTGTGAATTTTAAGGCATATTATGGCCGAAAATGTTTACTGAATTTCTCGCCATAGGTAACTGCTTATTGGAAATAATTATTTTTGTATAAATATTGAAATATTTGCAATATATGTAGCAAGTTTCTTCAGTAACCTCAAACCACAGCTGTAATGAAGATGGCGTACGTCAGAGAGCACGAGAAAGAGTATACAACTTCTTGCTCTCGTTCTTTCGTACTCTCGGCGAACAATTAAGACAGGCAGAGAGTGCTCTCTCTTATGTATTTGCGAGAGCGAGAGCACGAAAGAGCACTCCGGGTGAATTGAGACACGGCCTACGTTTGACCGGTCGACCACCCTACACCCGTCGCCCTCGCTCGGCGCCAGTGGATTACACACACCTGTCTGGCCACCCGAGCAGGTCGCACTTGCGACCGCTTTGTGTGCTGAAATAGTGTCATTTGTCGTTTAAAGTTTTAAAACGGACTCATTGAATTCTAGTGCAGACCTTTAACAGTAGAGTATTACTGTATTGGGCGCCACGAAACGCAAGGAACCGGGAAGGGGGCGGGGGAAATTGAGTGAGTGAGAGATTTTGATCAGCGATTAACATCGAGGTCTTTAGCGCTGGTGAAGGGTGATATGATGTGAGCATGGAGCAGCGCCGAAATGAAAGGGCGGGGGAAACGGGAGATCCCCGAGAAAACCCGCCGACCAGCGGCATCGTCCGGCCCGATTCCCACATGCAAAATCCGGGGACCGACCCCGCCGGGAATCGAACCCGGATCGACTTGGTTAGAAGCGAGTGATCTGACCACTTGGCCACCGCGGTCCCTTTGTTCCTTGGTGAGAGAAGTCAGCATTTAGGGGCACGTCTAACAGAATCGGAGATTTCAATGATGGAAACTTTCTAATTTCTAGGAGTTACTGAATTGTTATCTCAACACGTTCCAAGTACAGAAATCCTAAGAAGGAAAACTATTACAAGCTCACTATCTTTCTCTTGATTCTCAGAACGAATTCATTGGAGCTTTTGGTGCCCAGGTTCTTCAAGCGATACTTGTAGAAGGCAGAAATCGAAATATTTTTCATTGCTGGTTGATGCTATGCCAGATTCAGCACACATTGAACAAAATGCTTTTGTTTTGAGATATGTGTTATATTGCGAGTCTTCATTTAGTATTGTGGAGAGATTTTTTAACGGTGTTACTTGTAATACAAAAACTGGACGAGACAATACAAATCTGACCAAAGGAGAGTTGGAAAAAAAAATTCCTTTGACTGACTGCAGGGGACAGGGATATGACAGTGAAGACAACATGGCAGGCATGTAAAAAGGCGCACAAGCTATATTTTCAAAATGTGGTGCGCACTGTCTTAACCCATGTGGTTAGAATGCTGCTGAGTGCTGTGAAAATTATGTTAACATTTTTTGGAATGGTACACCATGGTCTTCTCACGTCGATAGTGTTAAACCATTTGCTACATACACACTTGCCATTTTACAAGCGAGCCCTTAATAAGTGTAAAGATTAAAATTTGTCTGCTGAGTGCCAAACTGAACTGATGGGAACAGCACAGTACTTTAAATCCTTCAGCTGTTGTTTGATGGCTACAGTTTGGTTGGAAGTTCTTGTGGCTATTGACTTCAGAAACAAATTTCTTCAAGCCCGAGAAACAATCAACATAGAACTAACGAATATTCTGAGTTTGATAGATGAGCTGAAAAAAGTTCGTGATCAGTGGAAGCATCTTCTTACCGAATAAACGCTAGTAGCTAAGGATATGGCTGTTGATCTTCCGTCAGATACAGATTTTAGGCAAAGAGAGAGAGGGGGGGGGGGGGATATTCCATGGTGAAGTCGGGAAGTCGAAGATGATGGATCATCTCGGAACTGGATGAAGATGAGACACATGAGGAACGTGAGTTTAGAGAGTATGTGTTTTATAAACGTATTGACTCTGTTGGGCTGACTGAAAAATTTACTGTTGCCAGAAAAATTAGCAAAATGTCAAAGTGTTTGTGGTGTTACATGGATTTGACTGACAATGACATTTACAACATGTGCGGTGCATTGAGCAAAAAATATTTTGATTTTATATATATATATATATATATACAGTATATATATTGAGTTAGCTGATGAAATACAACATCTTAAATCAATCTGTTTCCAACATATGCCCAAGCAAAACCACTCAGCTTTTGAATACAATACGGAGATTAAAACTGACACTTTATTTCCAAATATAAGTATTGCTATATGATTATTCTGTACAATTCCAGTTACAACTACTGAAACCGAAAGGTCCTTCAGCAAAATGAAGGACCGAACATGTTTAGTCGAGATGTGAATGAATCGAGATTAAATGGCTTCAACTGCTTTGGTAAAACCGGCCTTAAAAACCGTAACACCGTTACATAATTACAGAAAATTGTAGCCAACACACCTATAGAGAGACCTACATGATTCGACATTTTTAGGTCTACAGTAAGGTGGTAGCCTTAGTGAAAGAATATTGCGCGTTCAAGACTTAGAAGTGCGGAAGAGATAAGGACGACACAGCACGAGAACCGCGCCTCTCCCTGATCTGTAGGCGCTAGTCACTGAACTTATGTGCAGTTTCCTCGTCAACTACTCGCCTGTATGAGACATTCAACGGTGGCCTTATTCTCTGACGTGATATTGAAGATAAATGCGAATTGTACACGCCTTTACTTTTTAAAAGATTTTGCGCCACGATTTTCGAACTGTTAGGAGGCTCACCTGGAAGACGGGCTAACGACGACAACAATGCCATTCTGTCAGTAGTTGTACAAGACAAGGGCCTCAGCTATTCTTCCCACCTGCACTGTAGTGCAGCAATATAACGCAATGTATTGCGGGAATCGGGGTCTGTCTTCTACAAGCCTTCCAGCCGTCAACCGTCGATAGCCGAACATACTCATCATCAGTCTCCGGCATCATTTTGACGGTGAGGTCTACGATGTCCAAAGGGTCACCCTTCATGGAGTATAACATGAACGTAATTAACTAATTCAGGGGAGCTGCTCCCCTCATATCTAAATTATGCTGTATACCTTTGTAGTAATCTGAACTATGTATAGTAAAGTCACCGTAAATATATTAACACATTTCACTAACCGAACTCTCACCAAAGCATTATCCACTTACTTGTTTCAGTAAAAGTGCCTACTCTGAATACAGCCACTCAACCCCTTTAAATCTTGTGCAAAACATATTTAATTAATTTGTTTTATAACAGTACCTAAAAACGGCTGCAAAAACACACATTTTTTGCCCCTTTGGGCAAGTTTTAAAAAAATCTGAGTTAAGTGGAGGACCTGAAAAGGGTACAAACACGTAACGTTGTAAATACTATTACTAAACAGATATCACTGATGCAAGCTGAACAGTTTTCAAACAATCTTATCACGACCGACGCTCTACACGCTGTTAGGCGACTTTTGTAAACGGACGCCATACGTTTCCTATGATCTCTCTCGCCTACGGTCGTAGAAGTACAGGTCTGGACACTCGCCTGTCTACCAATGTATTTTGCTTGACCCCCTTGTTGTTTGGCTGTAGTTCACCAAGTTACCGAAAGTCTCGAGAGTGGTGTGCTTCTTTGGCGCTGTAATCTGGGCGGTCGGGCTCAAACTCCGTCCACTTTTTCCCAGTGTTTACATTATAAAGTAAATAAAGATTGCTGGAGCCATGCTCTAAGATGGGTGAGGCTCTTTTCACAGAACTCTCTGCACGCCCGAAGGTCCCCGAAGAGACAGCCTCCCGAACATTACCGAACACTTGCGTTGCCGGGGCAACAGCTGTTTACAATGGTGCACGCAAGTTATTTATTTTGCTGGAACTGAAATACATTTCTTGTCAATTATGAGTGGTGGAATACATAAATTACTATGTTTGTGTTGGAATACGTGCAGCGTTTGGTTGTGAAAACATATTTATGCCGTATAGGGCGTAATTAACACGTTAAACGAGGCAAGGACGACTCGCTTTTTGTCTAATAACTTTATAAGTACGTTCTTGTTTTTATAGCTTTGCATTTAGTTTATGAAGGTACAATTTATGTACGAATGGTCAAATAAATTATAATTGTGTACGAATTCGTAAGCAGTTCGACTGAGGAATAAGGTCACTATTCAGCTTCGTTAACTTTACAGTTTCGTTAATTTCTAGTAACTGCTTTTACAGTTTTGGTATTTTCCTTTGATATTTACCGTCTGTTGAATTTCTGTTAGCTACTTTTATGATATAGAAATTAATAATGGAAATATTTTGTTTGAGGGTTCAATGATCTCAAAATCAACTTGCAGAGATGTGGCAAATTTCATTGCATTCATTAGAGAATATATTTTAAAGTAAGAAAAACAAAAATATTATTTTGCTCGCCACACAAGATAATTACTTGGAAAATAGAATACACCATAAAAATAGCCTGCCAACCTAATAACAACAAATCAGTTTCAAACTATAAACTGCAAATGGTAAGTCCTGTACGTTGTTAAGTCATACTTCACGTTTTCGATATTGTAACCCGACAGAATCTCTTTAATCACCCGGGTATTGTAGAAACTGAGATGGACACCGTTGAGGGACAGGAGGAGAATGGGAAGACTTGTCAGGTT
>PNEQ01005399.1:0-14933 GCA_003012365.1 Medauroidea extradentata
TATATACTGTGTTGTTTCCTTTGATGCCGGCTGTACACACTTTTGTCGGTTGGAAATAGTACGTTGGAATTTCTCACTACTGTTCGCCCTTCCTATATATATTTAGCTGCCCTTAACTAGATGATCTCCTAACATAGTAACTTGAGCCAATTAGAAGCTAGCGAATTGCAATGATATTACATTGTTTGTTTACTTCAGAGCTCAACTCAGAGTGAACGGAGAAAAGTAATGTGTATTTTTATTCAGTAAATCTCTTTTCAAATTACATAAATTTATGTATAGAATACATTAGGTTGCTAGGATTGCATAAGGGGGACAGAATAAAGAAAGTGAATATGGCTATGTAGTTATGTACACAAAATACAGATATAAGAAGTGTGTTACAGTTACTGAAAAATATGATGTTTACAGAGTTATATACCATATTGCTTAAAAAAATGTTGACCTAGTATGTCAGTGCATTCACATGTTTTTATTTTAACTGGAATATCATTTATCTGAGTATGCTTAGCAAAGCTAGTTTGCGTACATTTTCTTTGGCAAAGTATATTTAACTATCTGACAACTAAATTTTTATTGTGTATTTGCAGAAAAATTTATCATAAGTTTTATGTGCGTACATATTGTAATTAGTTTGTATATAAATTCAATATATATAAAAATGGCAAACGTGACTAAACTTTCAAAAGCAATATGCAAGTTTTTATTGGTCATTATTGTAACAGCTGTGTGGGTGCACAGGCAAATAAACAAAGCCACATGAAATTTGAGGTGTTTGCTTGAACAACAGCTTATATTTCAAGAAATGCTGTAATTTGCTTATATCTTTATTATATATTTATAATCAAGTATTAAGAGGTTGAGATGCAGTCTGATCTTGGATGGAAAAGGCAGGTAGAGAGAGCAGTTGCGAAGTGAAGAAGGGCTCTTAAGAATGCTGTGAAAGGTACTGAATAGAACCAACAGTGATGTGAAAGAGGAGGGAGATGGTGCAAAGGAGGGCAGCAAGATTGTTGAAGGATAGATGGAGAAGGCAAGGGCCAGTTGGGAGGATGAAGTAAATTACAGGCAATGTTTGACATATAGATATCAGTGATGAATACCTTTGAATTATTTTGCTTGTCAAGAATAGTATTTTTTTGTACTTACTGTAATAGATTTTGTTCTATGTTGATTTTTTTTTCAAAGAAGAAGGTTGTAGTGTGCTTGTTTCTTTAAATGCAATAAAAATACTAGTAGATTAATTGTGTGTTTTTATTTATTGCCTTTTCATAAAAAAATTATTTAGTACATTAAATGCGAAATACTTTATTTAGAAGAATTTTTTTCTTTTTTGCTAACAATACAAAATATTTCTAATGGTTGTTAATATTATTGCTTCTGTATAATTAGCCATGTTTGAAATATGATGGCTTTGTTTAAATAAATCTGTAAAGATAAAAAGCAGGGCAAAACATTTCTTGTAATTTCATGCTGATGTAATAGATGAAGTACAAAAATATTAATTAAATTATGAGTAGATAAATATGTTTAAATGTGTGTGAGTATATATATATATATACACTTATGTGTGTTTATATATTTAAATATATATATTTATTTAAGTATGTATATATATATATATATATATATATATATATATATATATGCGACACATTTAATAAAATAGTACGGCATGCATATTAGTCTAAGGAATTCAAATTTCCCGCCCCTGATAAAATTTTAAACCACCCGCCATTGAGTTAGTTCGTGAGACAGCCGCATGGGGTGCTGGCAGGGCGCTGTCAGCGCTTATCTCTATGGGAGATATCAATCTAAAGTATTTATTAGTATTTATTTGTCTATGTCCACTGCACTGAAAGCAAGGTCTTAAAGGAGAGGTCGTCTCAAAACGGCAAAAACGTGTTCGGGTCGTTCGGGTATCTTCGGAAAATGACGTAGCCTGGAGACCGTGAATTGCAGGGGGTGGACACAGAATAGGGCAGCTAGGGCCACTAATTTGAAGGGCATCATGCACCGACAACATTACAAAATAAACTAGAGCTGGGTCAAACGTTCGAATTTCGAACCAAACTCGAACTTGTAGGCTAAGTTCGGTTCGGTTCAGAGAAAAAATACTACAAAAAAATTAGTTCGGGTTCAGTTCGAAAATTAAATAAAAAGTTTGAGTTCGGTTCGAAAATCTGCAAACTATAAGTAATAACCGAACTTCTAAACGAACTCTCACTAAAAACGTATCCCACATAACATTCAAGCACATAAGAATACGTGATCGTATTGTTTACATCCGTACAGATAACTGTTGCCAACCTCTTCCTTTGAAAAGTCTATATTACTTTGGTGATTGATAGTGCGACATGATAGACACGATGGCGTCGCCACACCCACATGCACAATTTTTGTTCTGTATGTGTCTGTATATGTTTTTGTATGAAAGTGCGTCTCTCAAACTCGAATCTTGACTTTGGCTGGAAAAATATTGCTCCTAGCTACTGTAGTATATGGTGCGGTACTGAAAATCAAGAGGTATACATATTGTGCATAAGTTAATTTTCTAATATTTAAAAATAAATGAACGGACAGTGTACCAAACATGTTGGTGTTTTGATACTTGTGTACTATATATTGATGAACAAGGATGTCTTCCATCTATTCTGAAAAAATGTTAAGGGTAAAATATTTTTCTTTATTGCAATACTGTAATAACAGTTTAGTTTGTGTTTGGTTCAAGTTCAGTTCGAGTTCGGTGAATAACAGGAAGGTTCGGTTCAAGTTCAGTTCGAGAACCATATTAAAGGTTCAGTTCAAGTTCGGATTCGAGGGATCTATTGCTACAGTAAGTTCGAGTTCGGTTCGTTGTATAAATTTGAGTTTGTCCCAGCACTAAAATAAACATTATGTGTAATATAAAGACAATGTTTGGTGGTTTATGATACTAGCGTGCTAAGCATTTATTGCGTATATAATATTTATAGTAATACACATGTTCAATTACAATAACATTTTCAATTCATATCTGGTACATATCAGTCTTAGATCTGGCCAAATTCAGATATAAGCTTTTTCCATAAGGGAGTACGTAGGAGTAGTGTTACAGGAAGACTGAGGGTGAAAAGTACAGGTATAAAGAATGGTTTCTAAAGGAAGAAGGGCCCTGGGAATGCTAGGAAGTGTCCTGAATAGAATCAGTGGTGGGCTAAAGGAGAAAGCATACATACATCTCAATGGTGTGTCCAGTGCTGGACTAGCCTATATAATTGCTGAGCGGGATCCTTACAAGGAAGAATAGGTATAGGAACTGGACAGGGTTCAGTGGAGGGTGGCTAGGGTAGGTGGATAAGGCAAGGACGAGAATATGAGGATGAGGGAAACTACAGGCCATCAGTGATGATGAAAGAAATGGGTTGGAAAGAGTGGAGAGGCTTGTTATGTTGTTCAAGGTGGTGAAGAGAGAGGATGGACAGGGGAGTTAGGTCCCCAGTTATTCAGGAGTGACTACAGAGGGAGAAGATCCGGAGAGCTTGGAGGACGACAGAGAGGGATAGGCAGTCAATGGTGAGGGAGTGGAACGTGCCGAGAGAGAAACTGGTGTGGGTTGAGAGGGTTAGGTTGTTCATGAGGGTCTGGAGAGAGAGTGAATGAGATATGTAGACTTGCCAGGCGACAGTCTATCTGCAAGAATGAAATTATTATTATTATATTCAGAACAGAACTTGGAATTTACAATTGCATGATGGAAATTTGTTTTGTAGCAGTGCGTAGTTTGGCTAATTTTATTGACCTTAGCCCATTTACTTAATTTGGCAGTTCCATTGCATCCAGTAATGGTTACAGGAGTCTAGTGGTACTGGAGTTGCAAATTTTATTACTCTAAATTTAGTTGTAATTGTAGACTGTATGAGCAACATGTCATGTGATTGTGTAAATGTTGATCTCTGAAAGTTTAAGTGTAACCTTATCTGATTACAAACAGAATATTTTTTACACACATAAGTTAAATAAATCCAAACACAGGTTAGGGCATCGTAATTCTAGAATACTTGTGCAGTCAAACATTATTTACCAAACCTGAATTATAATTATTGCCTATTATTCAGTGGGCTAATGATAGTAATTCACTTGCAGTTGAGCACCCTCCGGATGGCAAGCTGCAACTGCTTCGTCAAACACTTACCAAGCCCCTTCTAAACATTCCGACGTTCTTTGCTTTCACCAACTCTTCCAGCCAGAAGTAGATTTCACCCATTTACCAAACTCCTAAGCACAGACTGTCACCACTGTTTTGTTCCTCAAGGTATGAATATTCTCACTATTGTTCCTTCTTCCTCCATAGACTACTCTGCCATAGTTAATAGGTGGCCTAACTTACCTTGCACCTCATCCTTCCATCCATTCAGCATCTTGTACATCCTGGCCGGCCTTCCCACTCTTCTCCTTTCCTTCAGTGAGTTTTACTCCGGTTCCTTACCATGTTTCTTATGTTGTAGTTTATCCTGCCTACTATTTTACTGTAAAGGCAGTAATAGAGAATACACATTGAATTTCACTAAGTAAATTTATTATTATAGAAATTTAAAAAGTAATATTAGGTATGGTACTGCACTTTAAAATGTTAAGGCAGATTTCCAACCACTCTTATCTTAATTCTGAGTGTGTGTGTGATGTTCACATATTTGTATTCGTGACATATAATCTAGGGATGTGCACAAAAGATGTTTTTGCTATAGAAACATTTTGGCACTAAATAATGGCAAGTTAATTATAGCTCGTATCGAAACACATAGTGCAATATATGACAAAACTAGAAGGGATTTAATAAACACAATTAATATTGCATTGAGTATTGGGCTCTTGTAACCAATTAAAATTGGATTCACAGCTTAACACAAAATACGTTGCAAAAGTTGTACAATGTACATACACACGCTACATTACACGGGGATGTGAATACCTGAATGCACAGTCAGTGTTTTTGCTTTTAAGAGGAGTCTTTGTCTGGGTCTAATTTCCACCTTTGACACGTGGGAACAGCATAGCGATAAGGGCCAGTGTCCAACACTTGACGAGAAGGACGTAGCCTCTATTTGCAGCACGCCAAATTGACGCGCAAGGTTTTTGTTGTAGTCTTTCCTACAGGACTTTAAGCGGTGACCACAACATTTTATTTTTTAATAGTATGAAGTAAAAACCAACGCATGCCACTTGCTTTGCACTTCACGAATTCAGATAATATTTTCGGAGTTACAGCAGTCTAAAATAACTTACCTTTTTTTTTTCATTTTGAGAGCCCAAAAATCATGTTTCTAACGAGTGTACAGTACTAAATATTTGAAAACATAGAAGAATGGTTTCTGCGTGTGTTCTTTCCATAGTTGAACATAATATGAATAAGTTCAATAGCTTTGCATAAAAAAGAATATGCGTGACATGCTGCAACGCCATCTACGTGCCAGTCAAGGACTCCTCTTAACACGGTCTACCACAATTGTCGTCACCATTTTTATTATTGGAACCAGATATTTTTTTTCTTCTTTTAAACACATAATGTAACAAAATTTAGCTCGTATGAAATTTTTTTATCTCATAGTTTTCGCGTAATGACTTGTTAAAGTCATATTTTGCATGTTTCAGTTTTAAGGACTACGCTTAATCTCATAGTTTTCGCGTAATGACTTGTTAAAGTCATATTTTGCATGTTTCAGTTTTAAGGACTACGCTTAAACTAACTGATGTACCAAACTAAAAAAAAATCACTGTGGATAAAAACATTGCAGGCTACAATGTCATGCTCATAAAAATAAATAATAAAAATTATTGAATTTTTAAAATTTATATTCTTTATTTTTATGAGCATGATATTGTAGCCTGCAATGTCTTTGATTTTTTTGAGTTTGGTATAGCAGTTGGTTTTAGTGTAGTCGTTAAAACGGAAACATGCAAAATATGTCTTTAACAAGCCATTACGCAAAAACTATGAAAGATAAAAAAAATTCATAGGAGCCAAATTTAGTCACATTTTGTGTCTAAAATTAGAAAAAAATATCTGGTACAAATACAAAGTAAAATAATGATGATGAAAATTGCAGTATACCGCGCCCTTAAGTTTCGTACATAAACTTACGTGAATGGTATTTGTGAATCTGCCTTAAAATGTTTTATAGTATTTCTCGTGTAACTTTTCCATATTTTGACATTTCTGTTCTGAGAAGTTTGCCTGGCTGTTCCATTGTTTGGAGCTTTAAGAGCGTTGCACCTGTAAAATTTCATTTTTTTATATTTGTGCCAAACACTGTTCGACTTTTGCGCATTAGATAACGCGTCATTTCCCTAAATAAAAAAAAATTAGGCCCCATAGTTCGTGCATAATCACTCATCAAAGTCACGAAATGGCCGTTGTGGTGTAGCCAAAATCCAACAAAGTAATTAACTAATAAACGCAAAATTACAGTCACTGATAGTCAGCGTATCAATGCATTTTATGACATGGTTGACAAAAGTTAGTTTTGAAAATTTCATTAGTAGGCAAAAGTCAAATTTATGCAAAAATTTACTCATTTTCATCAAATTTTTAAAAATACAAAAATGTATTGCTTTGTGTTTACAAAAGTGTCTTGAAGTAGCTCACATCATTAAGAATTAATATGAATTTTCTTGCTTCTGCAAGTTAATTATTTTTTATTATTTTGGCTACACCGCAACTGCCATTTTGCGACATTGATAGGTGATTATTCTAAAACTATGAGACCTAATTTTTTTTATTTGGGGAAATGACATGTTATCTTATGTATTAAAGTTGAACATTATTTGGCACAAATATAAAATTTGGAATTTTTATGGGTCCAACATCCTTAAACCTACCTGGTTACCTGGAAAAGCAATGTCTCTGCAAACCTATTTACAGACACACTTCTCTGAAGTGAACTGTCAAAATATGTAAACTGTTATATGAGACTGACTAAATATTACACAACTTATTTTTGTTTTCCTGTGATTTATTATTTTGAGTATTGTTTCAGGTAGGTCTACTTGAGAAAATTGCAATTTCCTCACTACATAACACAGTAAATCCAACATGGTATTTATTTATTGAATCTAACATTCTGCCTCATGGATTCAACAATCCACGCAGAACCTGGATCAGTACTGGCAACAGAAGACGTGGTGTTAAGTTACACATGTGGGGAATGCAACATGAGCCTTCCAGACCACGCATCACATCACTTGCAAGAGTGCCTACATAGACAATTCTTCAGTATAATGTAATTACGCAAGATCCAATCCAAGTGCTGAATCAACTTGATTCGTAGCTATTACTTTCTTTCTCTCCCCCCCCTCCTTTTCTCATAAGATAAACTAATTGTTGTGTCAGTTATGTGCTATAAGCTAAATAAACAAAATAACAGCAAATCCTAACCTGGTAGGAAAAACTTCAGTTGTCCAGAAATGTGATAAAGTAATTGTTGGACAATGAAATGACAATAATTACACCAGCTCAGAGAAAGTGTCAAGTTTTTAAGCTGGGACACCAACACGCTGCAATGAAGGGTGTGCAAATTCAATATTAGGCCATGTTTAACAGCATCTAAAATGGTGATAGTGTAGCTGCATTTATGTTAAAAATTCTTATAGTGACAGTTGTACACAGATATTAAAAATTTGAAAATTATCTGTTACATGTTGTGCTGCAGTTTTTTTTTTTTTTCTATATTGGCCCTAGTGGTTTGTGTCTTAACATGTGGGAGTAATAAATGACAGAAATTTTTACGATCACATAGGCTATTTTATTTTTGAAAGAATGGATATTGTTTATCCAGTTGTCGTTTTCATGCTCATTTATGGGTTTGCAGGGATGAGAATATTATTTTGCTGTCGTATTCAATAAACGAAACGTACTTCAAATACATAATCAGGTTACTTAGTCATGTGTGAATATGGCGTATTGGATTTTGTGTCAGATGTACACTTGGCCCACTTGGTATGGTTTATTGAAAAATATGTTAGGGGAATTGTTTGACCTGTAAATCTCATTTTTTTAAATAGTTGAAAATTGTTTTTGCAATTCACCTTAATTCATTAATTTCTTTGCATAAAATCAAACAATGGGATTTTTCTGAAAAATAGTGTTGTATTCAAAAAAATTGGAGCCTCCGTGCTAGTAAACCTACTGTAATGACCGTATTAATGTGTTTTTAGGATTGCACATTGTTGTATAATTTTTGTCAGGATTACATTTGTTGTTGATATGACTTGCTGCTTGTGTGATGTGTCTGTGTGTACGAAACTACTTTAGTCGCAAACAATATCAGTCTAATGCATCTCCATTAAATGGTCTAACATTACTGAATAGTGTTACATGATGGTGTATGGTAACTAAAGAGAGACATGTACAATGAACTCATGGATATTTTTTTCTTAACTTAATTATTGTACGTAACTTAGGACTAAATAAAAATAAAGTACTGGAACAAGTGTACTTGTTTTTTGTGATATTTATTTATGGACTTATTTTTTTATAATTTACTTTAATTTTTTTAGGGCATTAAACTGATAGTTTACTTCTCATAATTACAACTTAAAATGTTGGTTCACCCTTAAACAAGATTTTTTTAAACTGTCTTGTCAAATTTCATAACTGCTCGTAAAACAATATTTTGGTTATTACCAAGATTCTATTTTAAAGGCTGTTTTGAATCGTAGATGTTCTGCATGGTATTGTTTCACGTCGTGTAAGTTTGGTAAATTTTTTTCAATTAGTTTTACTGGTTTAATGAATTCAATCCAAAGTGTGACAACAGAACGTAAGATTGTCTGATGCAGTTATTTCCCTGTTTAGGTTATATGTATGTACTCTTGTAGTACAGACAGTTGTGTGAAAAATATTCACATCTTTGTGTTATCAAATTATGTCCCTACTTTAGACCTTACCTGTTGAAACATTACCCACATTATTTTCTTTGTTGAATAAAAAAAATGAGTCTGTTGCAAATTTCATTTCAAGGTCTTGCATGTTTTTGGGTTACTGGGTTTGCATTCTGTCCCTGTTGTAGTCATGATTGATGTTCATAGCTGAGTGAAGAGGCTTGCTGTGTCAAAATATTTTGAAGAACACGCTGTTCCTGCAAATTATTACAAGTTCTGCTGAATTTTCAAACATGTTTATTTTAGATATGTTTTCAGGAGACCAATTTTTTTTGTAAAACATTGTAAGAGTTTCTCACATATTTAAAATCAGCAGTTTTGTTTCTGCTAAGCTGATTAACACCAATGTAAAGCACAAAAAAACCCACAATCTTAATTACCTACAGAAGACAACAAATTACAGTTCAAATATAAGTTATAATTATATCAATAAAATTCAGGGATTATAGTTGTTATAATTTGACCAGAAAAATCTCAAGGGGAAGATATATGCTAGTTGAGAGTAGATAGCGAGCCCTGAACTTAATGCCATGAGGTAAGTGGTGAGTGAGAAAAGTTGATTCCAGAGCTTGCACTCTTCTACGTTGTGATTGTGGTTGTTGTAGTCCAGTAGCTCACAAATTATATTTGCAACAGTAAAATACTATTGCATTCCATAGCAGATGCTAGGATGTGTATTACAAACTATGCTATATTTCCAGAACAATTATTTACGAAGGTACAGGTACGTTGGAATTTCTTTGTAACAACTTGCTGTGAATTGCCGCAAAAACTTTCTAGGGAATATTTGTGTTGTATTCAGAAAATTTACATGTACTGAAGAGAGATATCGCACATACATGTTATTGTTAGCTAGTGAAGGTGGTGGTATGTAGCTAGACTCTTTATAACGAGGTTTCACTGTAAATGCACAAACTCTGGACTTGCAGACAAAATATTATTAGTGACTACTCTAAATCAAACAGAATTGTCTATCAAATTTTTCATATGAATACAACACCAAGCTCCTCTCCAACAGCTGTAATTTTAAGTACTTTTTTCTAGTTTGCATGCTGAAAATTTGTGTTCAGGCTAGCTTATTAAAAGACTTGTAGGAGTTTGCAGGTTTAAAGAAAGGCAGTTGTTGAGTCAAACCTAGCAGGTTAGTTTCCTGAAAAATGCTAGATGCACACACATTCCCACGCAAACGCAGAGTATATTGAAGTTGTTACAAATTTACAGAAGAATATATTTTTCAATCTTTGTGTACTGACTGAATGATGTATTTCTTTAACATTATCTCTTTTCGAAAGCTTGCACTTTTCATACAGTAACATGTTAGGCAATTCTATCCAGGTTTTTGTGGATATGTAATTATTTTTTGCTATTATTTCATCATTGTTTAGCAAACGTGTGCAATACCCTCGGTACTTCTTGTCCTTGAGAACATGAAGGTGGTAAGGTGTAATCAGTGATTTCTTGTGAGAATGGAGAAATAGGGTGAAAGTAGAGGATGTTTTTTCACATGAAGGAAGGCTAACATCTGGGCTTCCACAGGGAAGTGTAATGGCCCCCCTGCTGTTTTCAGATTATTGTATCTTACGTGAAAAGGACGGTAGGACAGAAAAGTTGCAGGAGAGTAATGAGCAGGTAAGGAGATAGCCTGTCAGAAGTAAAATGATGGTTAATGTGAAAAAGACAAAGCAGTATGATTAACGAAGATAATGAAAAGAGTGAGGAAGTGTTTAAATGGGAAGAACAAGAAGCAGGGTTGCCTCAGAGGACAAATACCTTACGATGGTGTTGCAAAACATCTTTGATGGACAAAATAAGTGCAAAGAGTAGGTTCTAAGGGGAAATAAGCCCTGGGTGTTCCAGGAAGGGTTCTAAAGGGAGTCAGCCCTGAGGTGAAGGAGAAGGTATATGGCACTATGGTTAGATCAATGATGAAATATGCTACTGCAGTATGGGACCCACACATAGAAGTTGTTGTGAGGGTGCAGCGAAGGGCAGCCAAATGGGTAAAGGTTCGGTTGAGATTACAGTGGCAATTCAAAGAGGAGAAGCTAATATCAGGCTATCTCTGATGCTGAAGGAAATGAGGTGGCCCTTTATAAAGGACATGAACAGGGTTGAGAGACCAGTGAGACTGTTTAGGGCCGGTTTCACCAACAACCCCTAAACTTTAGGGGTCCCTTAAAATAAAATTAAGTGTTCCTTAACACAAATGACTGTTTCACCAACGTTAAGGGACACTAAAATCCTTTAAGTAGCCCTTAGTTTAAATGGCGAAATTCGGGCCCTTAACTCGCTATGGGTCCCTTAGTGAATGTAAACACTGCACAAAATAAAATATGGATGCTGTGGAAGAGGTTAAAATAGTTTTTATGCGATTAATATTGCTGACGACGTAGCGCAATTGCTACGACCACGAATTTAGTTATTCAAAACTTTTCCAGTGGTTTTATTTTGAAGAATGTGACGCCGACTTTTTGTGAATTTTTCGAATGAGATTGCATGGTTATGTTGCACAGTTTGGGCCTGTAATTGTAATTCGTAAATAAAAAACGAATTTTTGTGATACTTTATTTTAGCAGAGTCATTGAAAACTCTGTTGGTTGTCAATAGACTGCAGCCAAACATTTTGCTACATATTGTAAATGTTGCCGACGATTGTCATCCAAATTCCAAACGAATGTTTTTGTGTCCTTTTTAATAGTACACAAAGCAATTGGCATAACCTAAAAGCTTTAAGAACATTGATTGCGTGAATTTTCCGAACAAAACTAATAATTCAGTGTGACTTTTGTTATAAGATCTAGCGAACGACTCGTAGACAGTTTTTGTTGATATAGGCCTACCCCAACATGTAACCGACCTACTTCAGGCCAATTTGTTACTCAACCGTCTCCCAGATAACTGAAATAACAGTAGCCTACTGCATGGTGGACTTGAAGGTATGAAGGTTATACAGAAATTTTGTTTTTATCCTATTGTCAACTCACATAGCCAGGCCTAAACAAAAGCTGCCTAGGGTAATCCTGTATTGAAATGCATCACAAAGGTGTAAATGAATTTACTGGGCTTTTACATGTATGTAGGCCTCTATGTTTATAATCATTCTGATTGGAAGCTGTGGTCAGGTAGGCCCTGAATGTCATAAAATTGCACAGAACAACTCTTAACAGATGTACCATAAGTTACCAGTTCAGAATAACTTTTCACCTACAAAAGCATGAAATATCTGTTACATCAGCATAAGTTAACTGTTTGGAAAATAATTGCTTGCCTCAGGAGGTATATGTCATTATTGAACACTATGTTACTGTACTTTCAAGTTAAATATTAAAATTTAAAGTATTCTCATTTGAGTAGGCCTTTACTACAGTTCCCGACTTTTTTAAGCATTCCATCAGCTTCAGAACATCAAGGATTGGACTGGTAAACCCTCGATTCAGCTCATCCAGGATGTGCAACATATATTGTAGCTGACACAAATGATCGCCACCCTCGTGTACAGTGTATAGCACTTCGAAGAAGCAATTATTTTGTGCTTAAGGTCTTAAAAATACATCAGCTCTAATGCACCACATCTACAATTATGTCATTCAAGTGGTAGGCAGTTTACATAAGAAACTAATGTTCAAAAGTAAATGCCACTAAGCACAGGCTGCCTACCTAATTTTTTCTACTCCATATCATCTATTTATTTATTCAGCATTACATGTACACCCATTACTGACTGGGTTTGGACTTGTCAAGCTATATACAAACATAAAATAGTACATAATTAAAAAAAAATTGATTATGTACATGGATATCTTGATGCTATTTCCTTTCCTCTGTACCTACTCTGCCTTAGTTAATAGGCAGGCTGTAAGTTAGAACTGAAGTTAGCTCTATCCGGTCCTGGGGTGGCATGAGGAAAAAACTAATTTCAGTCCAGTTAACTTACCCCAGCCACCCTCTCCATTTACAATCTTGTACACCCTGTTGGGATACAATATTTATTTGTGGAACACAAAAATCACTTTTAAACCTTTACTTAAAGCCCAGCTACATGGCAGACGTTATCTGGCACAACAGCAGAACCATAACTTTTTGAGCAGCTTCGTAGGGTGTGTATGGTCAACACTAAATGGATTGTGAGTGAGATTTGGCATGTAAAATCTCATTGTACGAGTGAGGCAAGCTGCCCTCCACATCACTCGACTGCAGTTCAGTGCGTCAGATCATCCAACATATCCCAGGAAAGTGTGAAAATAGAGCATAAAAAGTCAGCTATGAAGATACCGTGATGGGTATTTTATGTCTTTAAAATACAAGAGTTCCAGTTATGGTTCTAGGTAACTACTAAAGTAATCTGGAACACATGTCATACTTTACCTACCAGGTACAACCATAATATTTTGAATTTAAAAAAATCTCAAAAGTAGGTACACGAAAAAAGTTTTAAATTTATCAATTTTTTTTTAAAATACAAAAAGAGTTCACTGGATTTTAAAAAAAATGTTTTATTATGTAGCCCAAAGCACATTATTTCACTGTGAATTATTTCACTTACGTAATTCAATTGGTTTTAACATGGCAGCAGAACACACCAATTTTTACTTTAATGCACCGTTATGAAAAAACTAATACTATTTCTCAGAAATATAAAATTATGATTTTATCGCACTTGAACCGCCTAAAAGAGCATTTAAAGCACCAGTCTAGCCAAGTTGTTGCAATCTCCATTTACTTATATTGTCATTGTCACATCAACATTAGATTGTGTTCCAAGTACCTACTTTTCAAATTCTGTGCTTCTAGCTCTCATAGAATAGCCTTAAGGATTACCCCACTTTTATCCTCTGTATATACTAAAAAAATCTGTAGCCAATAATCTCCATCATTAAGACTGCAATGAATGACAGTTAAAACTACACCAACTAATCATTTGAATGCAGACAATTTGGTAAATAAACATTAACCATTTCTTTCATTTATTACAAAACATGTTTCACCAAATTTTTTTTTCTCTCAAAACTTTGATGAAACAGAATTGTTCAATGTAATTACCTGTTTTCTTTCTTGTAATTGTATCTGTAACACTGGTTATTTAATTAGTTTTACAGTGAATAAGTGATGCATAACTCTTTCTGTTGTACTATTATAAAAAAATTAACATTTTTCCCTTCATAATTACATATATTTAAGTAACAGTGTTCATTCCTAACAGCAAAGTATGTTGTGAGAACCACAGAATATTTGTAGTAAACTTAAGAGGGTGTGGTATATAATCCAACGCTAAAAGCATTAATCTGTAACTGTAGGCTTCTTGAAGCCAATTTGCAATAATTTAACAATAGCAATCCTAGACAATAATTTTAGCCAGTGTTTTAAACAAAATAGTTTCAAGGGTTACGCACTTCTGAGGCACAGTCTCTGACGCCGGAACCTCGTGCACTTAACTGCAGCGCAAGAGATCACGCGTAACGAATTACCTAGTAATTCTGGATAAATATTTACTCATAAAGTTGGCAAATACCATTACCAAGGACTGTCATTGAGTATTTTATCCATATTGGCTTCAAAAAAAGCGTACAAATCAATTGGTGTTTTCAGTGTTTATTTGTCTACCACAAACTCTTAAAGTGTTATAAAATATTATCCAAAATGTAAAATAATTTAGTTACGCAGCCTCTGCTTTCACCACCTTACTGCACCAACAAAGTATGCAATTATCATTTACAACTTTTTTAGGTGTCAAAAACTTATAGCCTTTTAGTTTTAATTTTAGAGCAATTGTCAAATAGGAAACCCTAAATGTATTTTATGTAAAGAAAATCATGCTATTTTCAGTTAGCTTGACAATCTGGTTTTGTATGCAACTTACGTACATGCTGTGTTTGTGCAAAATAGGCCATAGGTTATCAAGTGAAAACAAGTAACTTAATCTAGTTGGATTTCAAAATACTGTACATTGCAGCTACTGTACTAACATTTGTTGCATTTAGTAAAAACCAGCAAGAAATTCCCCAAGATTGTCAGGA
>PNEQ01005400.1:0-14932 GCA_003012365.1 Medauroidea extradentata
TTTAGGTCGAGTGACTTTTAGGTCGAGTGACTTTTAGGTCGAGTGACTTTTAGGTCGAGTGACTTTTAGGTCGAGTGACTTTTAGGTCGAGTGACATTTAGGTCGAGTGACTTTTAGGTCGAGTGACTTTTAGGTCGAGTGACTTTTAGGTCGAGTGACTTTTAGGTCAAGTGACTTTTAGGTCAAGTGACTTTTAGGTCAAGTGACTTTTAGGTCAAGTGACTTGGGGCACATGACGTTTAGGCCAAGTGACCTTTTACCCACGTGACCTTTTGCCCCAGTGACCTTTTGCCCAAGTGACCTTTTGCCCAAGTGACCTTTAGGCCAGTTAATTTACTGTAGGACGATATTCAAATTTTAGGCAAAATGGATTTTAGGGCTAACTACGCGCTTCGGTGGGTCCAGCTCTACGTTTTGGGAGGGGTCCATTTCCTAAAAGTAGCTACGGCCACACCCCGAATCAAAAGAGGAGAGGAGTCCGGGCCTCCCTCGGCAAAAAAAAAAAAAATTTTTTAAGGTGCAAAATTGTGCTATTTAAGGCATTTCCTAAACAAAAATTAAATGTACCGCTGTAAAAATGTGTAATATTTTACAGATAAACTATAAAATAAAGGTAAAAAGGGGGGCATGCCGCCCACCTAAATTCGCCCCTGGACACTGGGTATTGTAACTTCACCTTCTTTCCCCAACGTGCCGACCCTCTGATACCGCAGTCTATATTTACTCTATGACTGCAGCGGGCCACACTTCAAGGATACTCGCTAGTTGGTCAACCTGTGGGGCCGCCAAATCGATATGCTTTCCGTACGAGTTTCTGACGTAGACAGGTGTTTGATTATTACTAGACGGGGCATTAGTCCGGGAATTTTAGCTATCGCGAAATAATATTCCATCGAGACACAAATCTGAGAAATTCACGGACACAATACGAGCCAACGGAACAGTATCGGTGCGCGCACACAAAAAAAAAATTTCAATGTGTGTTACAACAGTTAAATATATTAACGTAAATATTGTAGAACTACTTCAAAATTCTTTATAGAGCTTCTGTACATTAATTTGGGGTAGATGTACAGGTTGTTATCAAATTGGATATCAATATTTTGGGCAAACAATCCTCATATCTAGGGGAACTAAAAATGTCATATGGACACAGGTCCAAAAACGCACCGTTTCTGCACTACAGTTCGCAATAGTCTGATGTGTCGACGATATATTTTCACACGTTTATATCAATTGTCACGGTTATTCCTATTGTAATATGTGTTATAGGTGGTACGGGATGAAGTGACCACTCAAAAAAGCCCTGCTAAAGTTCTATTTTCAGCCAATTCGTATCTTTCCGCGTGTAACGGCTAACGACGGGACGTGTCTAGCCTCTCTGGACACGTCACTTGATGTTTGCGCGTCTAAGATAAATTGCGCAGCCAGTATGAATCGATAAAGTTTAATTTATAAAAAAAAATGTATTAATTATTAAAATACAATTGTGTCGATTTCGGTTGATTTTGTTTCTGTATTATGTATTTAAATACAAAAAATAAAAACACGGAACTTGATTATATTTGCCAACCATACAATATGTAAGGCAACTGTAGTTATGTTGAATTTTATGCAGTGACGGCTAGTGATGTTTTTCAAAGATTAAATTGTTAGTGCTGACTTTATCTCGAATGACCTATACTGACATAGCGGAGTGTACGATGTACAGCACTACTGTAATGACATTACACAGCAATATGATCAAACCCACTCTATGAACCGTACGTCATGTATTGTGAAATGTAGTGCAGAAACTGTGATTTTTCGGACCTATTTCCATATAACATTTCACGTTTCTTTAGATGCGAGGATTTTTCCCCCGAAGGCTTGACATGCAATCTGACAACATTCTGTATATGCGTCGTGGTGAGTCTTGGGAGGAGACTGTTATGAGAAGAAACTAAACATAGCCCACATCAAGTACAAGAACTTTCGAGTGGAGGTGTACGGCAGTGACAAATATAAAGTCGTGACTCATGCAAGCTACTGGGCTCACAAAACTGATAAGCGTCTTGACGTATCACACGGTTTCTTATGAAAAGTGCACAGGTATCGCGCTTATCGCAGTCTCAGATCTCGGCCCACTATACAAAAAAAAAAATCAATGCATTTAGAAAATTTTCCCTCCAATTACTAGTGTTTAATTTGGTTTTGAAGGTTTTTTTTTACTTTTTTTTTTTTTTTGGCGGGGAAATATAAAACAAACCTCTAATACCTTTCTTCAACGGTATATTTATAAGAAAGTTTATTTTCTCCTATTCGAATTTCGTTGATAAACATGAAACTTGAATACTCGACCAATCAAGAGCAAGTAGATGTGCAAGGAATATAATACACGTAAAATCACATGAACAGGTGTATATTGGACATATTTTTTAAAAAAGGAAATATTCTTCTATCGCTGTACTACGATACTAGCTGATATCACTAGACAGTTGTTTTCGTAATATCGGCTGTAGTGTCGTTAATATTGACACCCACTGCTTGTTACTGAAGCATCTGGTCCCGTGGGAATGTTTAGTGCCATTAAAAACAGATATCCGCGCGAGATTCAAAACATCTGTCTTCTAGAATCGTTTTTATAGACATTCTGATGATCATGATGATACATTATAAAACATTTACTCGACAAAACAATATTTATTGAAAAGGTTTTCCAAAGGAGCCAATTAAAAATATGCATAAGCCGAAAGTTAAATTTATGTTTTTTTGCTCGACATTACAGGATCATTCTACGAAACTAAATTACTCTTGTGTGAATGTAAGCATTTAAATAGGTTACGAAATTGAATTTGTTATTCGAACTCGTATTAACGTAGGCTACTAAATCTCATATTTGTGCACTCGCCTCTCACCAAGGTGATCCCGGTTCGACTCCCGACGGGGTCGGTCCCCGAATTCTCGCAAGTGAGAATAATGCCGAATGATGCCGCTGGTCGGCGGGTTTTCTCAAGGATCTCTCACTTCCCCTGTCTCTTCACTCCAGCATTGCTCCATACTCGCATCGTGTCACCCCCCCCCCCCAACAGCGCTAAAGACCTAGATGCTAAAGTGCTGACCTAAATATCTTTAATATAACCCTTATTTGCATGTTCATCGCTGTCAAATCGTCCTGAAACACCCAAATCACTGACTATGTCGAACTATTTGCATATTACTGATACAGTTCTGTTACTGCTGACGAACACTGACAGGCCATCAGTGGTTTGTGTTCTCACCAGCAGCAACAAAGAACGATGTAGAAAATTACTCATCTATGTAACATCTCCTATCGAAAATTGTAGGAAATATATTTTCGTGATAGTTTATAATGAATCAAACTTATGCTTACATTCTTACCGACGATCCACATTTTACAACAAAACAAGTCCCTGCATATATAAAACCCCTAACTCGAAAATATATCTGGAGAGAGTATTTACTCCTGACACATTTTCAACACAATCCGCGTTTACATGCTACTTGACGTCCGAACCACTCCGTCTCCGATGCCACTTATTTGGTGTAACGACCTCGAGATTCAAATCAATCTGAATTCCGTTTACAGGCTCGCTTACTTCACTATTGAAACTATGTTGTAACATTGCAATGGAAACGTACTAAGTAGGCCTACACTACAGGATATTTGAAGGAATAATATTAAACACTGTGGTTTCTATACCATACCAATCTCAAGGGCGAATATCTAGACATTATGGCATAAACGTTTTGTATATAATGGGCGGCATTTGTATTAAAATATATAAATAGGAAGCGAGAAAAGTTATGGAGTGTAAAAGTAGAAACCGAGTGAGATGGAGCAGTGGTAAAACACTCGCCTCTCATTCTGGAGGACCCGGGTTCGATCCCCGGCTGCGACCATCTTGATTTCAGTTTTCCATGGTTTTCCGAAATCACTCCAGGCGGAAGCTGAGATGGTTCCTTCACCAGACCATGGCCGATTCCTTCCCTCTTTCCCCCATGTACCTCTAACGAGATCATCAGTTGTTCAAGGACACAAACGTCCAATTAAACTAATAAAGAATACTTAAATGTTTCATTCAAAAGACAAAAACTGAACACAAGTGTTGTTGTGAGTGAAAAATGCAAGTCACTTGCTCTTGTCCTTGAAACGTTCAACCGACGAAAGATAAAGAATAATAACCGACAGAGGTGGCGCAACGGTTACACAGGCTCACTTTCCGAAATACCCGGGTTCGGTCACATGCACCGGCCATCTTGATTCCGGTTTTACCATGGTTTCCCGAAATAGTTCTTGGCGAATGCTAGGACGGTAACTTAAAAATCATGATGTATACCTCTCCAAGTTCCTGACGTGTAAAGTTGTGTAAAACCGACTTTAATGATCTTCTTGTCGACGAGACGTAAATCCCATTCAAATTAGACGCTTTAAAAATCGCAATTGATTAAAAAGTGGCCCCGCATACATAGGATTGTTTGCGCGTTGGAGGCTCAGAAGCGATGAGGGCTACACTGACGCACTTAGTGTCCCACTATCCTTAAGGGGGATTTATCCCTGTCAGATCGGTTTTATGGTGTTTCTTATAAATCAGGGAATAGACACATTGTTCCACTTTTTTTTACGCTGACAAGGCATAGTTTATTGTTTCATTCACTTTTTGGAATCCATATGGCATTGTTTCTGTTAATGTTGTGGCATCTGTAGTCGCTCCCGTAAACAAAGAATTTTATCCTTTTCAGCTGTTTCCCGTTGCAAAATAATGAATATATTATGGTTCCAGCAATTACAGAAAATATATTAAGCTTGTATCTATGTCTTGTCGTGACAAAAATTTTGATACATCGACTGGAACAAAAGTTATCGAGAAGGAACAGATAAATCCAAGGTGGTAGGGATCTATACTCCTTAAGGCGGCCGCCTACCCGTGTTCGAACTGCGCGCAGCGTGTTAGGAGTTACGTTTTATCTCAGCAAACAAGTACATGTCCGTCGTCAATATTTATCTACGAACATAAAACACACTTCAGACTACTTGTGAATGTTACTTTTAAGACGCCACATAATTGGAAACATTAAAGAGCTATCAGACTTGGCAAGAAACGGACTTTTCAGACGGTTGTTTCTCAGGTATATGTACCGGATTCGTTTGAAATTGAGGTCTACAGTTACATTGGAGAGTGACGGGTTCAGTGAAATGATGTGGTCACCGCTTTAAGTCCCACATTAAAAACGTTACTGCGGGCAACACAGCGCGCGTATTTACAACTTTGACCGTAGAGGCGATATCACAGTACATGTGCCGGCCGACATCGCTCGTAGCACCTCATCGATTTTCACCACACACAAAAACATACACAAAAACACACCCTTCATCAAGCTATAAAAAAAAGTAGTTTATCCGCTGTACAGCTGGAACAAAAGTACTCCGACCCTCTTTCATTTTATTGTTAGAAAATCCGCAGTTACGTTCATTGTACGACCTTGGGCCGTTTCGTATCAGTAAGCGTACTAGATTATGACGTGTGACTGGGCGAAACAGCCGATTTCAGCCACGTTCCGCTGTCACTCCCGGAGAACGCTAGTATGATTTCTTAAAGACCATGGCCGATTCCTCTATCAGTTCCTGTCACTGTGTCACCGACTAAAATGACCTCGCTGTCGACAAGACGTAAGGATTTGAAAAGCTCGGAAAGTGTTTAAATGGGCATACTTTTTCAAAGTACTCGACAAGCGTCCTAAATGTTTTACTGTCATAGAACGTAAAGTCATTTTGATACCATGGAAGGAGCGGTGGGGGTGTACCTTCATTTATAACCCATTACAATAGTCAGAAGTCTGGTACACGGGTCACTTTTACTGCTGGTCATAGGCGCAACTAAGGGAGGAGGGGGCACTAGGGCACAAGGCCCCCCCCCAAATAAATAACCAACCAAGGTCTTAAAAATTACAATTAATTTAATATTGAATAACCTGTGATGTTTAGCAATGAAAACTGCTAAAATAGCACTATTTTGCACCATGAAATCCGAAATTTTTCCGGGGGAGGACCCCCCGCTTGAAGATGTGGTGGGTGATCCTTTAAAATATTCGCAGGATAGCCAGAGGCGTCAATTGGGGCTACGGGGGGGGGGGGCAAATGCCCCCCATGGATTTAGAATTTTATGTGTATAAATAATTTTTTTTAGTTTTAAATTTAAATAATGCTAACTTAAGTACATAAATCTGATGTTTTATTACAAAAGTATCTAATTTATACATGCTTAGTTAATAAAAAATATGCAACAAGGTCACTGTCGCCGGAAAACCAAATCTTGCCCTCCCCCCCAACCCCCTAGAAAACCTGAAATGACGCCCCTGAGGATAGCCATCCTTCCCCGTCTGAAATTCATAAATTCTGCCTACGTTACTGATTACATGTAGGTGTAGCTTCAGTATAAGAGTATTCACAGAATTGTGCCTTCCCCAAATGTCCGTTATAGTTGCGCCTATGCTGCTGGATAATTCAAATTAAGAGAAAAATACATTACTAATATACTTGTTGGCTTCTCGCACTCAGAAGTTTCCAGATTAGGCCTACACAAAGAGTAAAGGAAAATTGATATTTACACACAACATTGTCGTCGACTGGAATCGCTGGAAATGTGTAGAGGAAAACCTTTCAAGGGCCCTAATTTTCCTCTTGCACTGTTGTTTCCTAATGCGGCGAGGCCGATATAAGATAAGGCACTGCACACTTATAAATGACGTGTTCCTTTACTGATATGATAATGAAATGTCGGATAAGTAGTTAATTACTGCACCCAGAAACGAATGTTTCATCAACACTTAGCAGCGAATTTACAACTCATTAAAAAATTGTTTGTGGAAAAAGGGGAGGGAGATATTTGCAAACAGTATTTTTTTTTTTTTTTAGATTGACGTCCCGCAACAGTGCGGCCATCTTCAATGTGCATAAGAACAAATAAATTAAAATGCAGCAGTTTCAGTGCACGTATACCGTAAACGCAAGTGACTGGGACGCTGTAAAAATATTTATGAATAAATGACAGCCCCGTAGTAAAGAAATTTACTTGCGATAAATTCCAAGTATTAATTGTCTACAGGAAATTTAATTAATATTTATTCCCAGTTGACACACATGGAAAATAATAAGTATCTTAAAGTTCCACGACTCACACCCGCTTTCGATAGTATTTGTAAAATATTTCATAAATTTTGAGCATTTCTTCATTTGTCATTTGCCAGTTGAAATTTGGGTGGAATAAAATAACGTGGAGGGAGTACTTTCCCCTTTTGCTCTCCCCCCCCCCCCCCCCATTTTTCGTAAACCCTGAAATACGTCCGTCTTGTTGTCAACAACACAACACGTGTAATTACAGATGCAGCGACTATTTTTTTTTACCAAATGTCCTAAAACCATTTTGCAGGCTACAGTCGACTTTTTTTTTTTTTCCTACTGAACTACATTTTAAATTTAGTATTCAATCTACGACTGAAGGTTTCATTACTGTGACAAAATTGCTACGCGTATGTACATGTTTACAGCAGTTTATGACATTCAGTGAAAAAAAAAAAAAGACAAGCGACGGCGGTTCCTGGTATATTTCAGACTGAAAATAACGATGCATTAGATAAATTAGTTTTTTCCTTCAGTAAGAGTAAGTTGTTATCGGAACGCAGTGACCGCTTGCTACGTTTGCTGTTTTCTGGTAATTACGGGCTAAGTTCTCGTCGCATTACGCATATTGAGTAAGAAGTGTGCGTTAACTCAGAAGCACCACGGGAAAAATAAACTGCTGCTACAGCTGCGGCTCACGTGTTCCTAACGCTACTCACGCAAGTCCAAGTACGGAATTAATTCTAAAACCTTGCATAATGCTACATAGGATGGAGTTACACGATAACGTACCTGCGGGCAGAGCTTGCTGATAGTTGTATAATCCTGAGGGCTGCGGGCCGGTGTACAACGGAAGGCGGTCAGGTGTGCCGAACAGACGACGTGTTCGCGTGACGCGGCTGGTTTCGCGCAATCGCGCTTATCAACTCGTACCAGGCCGCGGAGGCCGCAAGGCGAATGATTCCCAAGCCGCGGCACAGAGCGCGGCGGTGTCGCTACGTAATTCAGAGGTTACGCGGCTTGTGCTGCTGCGCGGCGGTTGCTACACCAACTATGCCACGCGTCTCACGAGCCAGTGTTGCCAACTCTTGATTGTGAAGTACATTACTGTAAATGGAATTTTGTTAGAGGAGTGAATATTTTTATTGCAACACATTTTAAAACAAAACTTATATTTATTCTGTTTTAATATTAATTACTACGTCAAGTATAAATAATACAAAAACGTTCGACGAAATAATGGCAGCCATCTTATATTTTTGTTAATTTAATTTCTGATTTATTTTTATATATTTGTCTACGACAGGGAGTAAAATAATATAACTTAGCAGAAAGTTTAAATACAACGTCAACGGAACAATTTTGGTCCTTTAGTTTGTGGGATTGAAAATTGTTATTTTTTAAAATCAATTCGACAAACAGCCAAGACAAATTAATGAAACAAATTATAACTGTTGAATTTTAACTGTCAGTCACTTCAAATCCCACTCCTTATCACTTTTTTATTAATCCAAGATGGCAGCGGTTATTCCTCACAAAATATTATCCTACTAAAGTTATTACCTTTCAGTAATGTGACCAAGCCATTTCGCATACAAAGTGCTTTAATATGGCGGGAATACAAAATAAAGCTAAATGTATTGTTTAAATGTTTAACTGAGTGCGACAGCAGCAGCAGATTAGTATACATTATTTTATTCACCTAGAAAAACTTCGAAGTTAAAAAAAATTGTTAAGTTGTTCTACTACAATAGTATAATAAATCGGCAGTCACCGTATAATTATGATATTGTTGAATTAAAATGCAATGTTCAAGTTGTAGCCCCTCGTTTTTTTTGTCTGCACTAATTGGTAATTACTTCGATTTTTAAAACACCGTGGGTACAAAATTATATTGAACCGTATCAGGCTAATCTTGGGTAAAATTTTTGCCTTCTTACGGTGGTCAATGTGTAGTGTATACTTTTGTATTCTCCGTAAATGTGCGCAGTCTGGACACTTGTCTATTCGCCAGTGTATTTTGTTTGACTGTTGACTGCTAGTTGATGATATTTCCGCTGGCGCGCTGCTGTGAGTGGACGGAATTTTGATTGTGAACTTAGGAAAATAGACAAGTTTTTGGGCAAACATGAACGAGTTACAAAAACTTACTATTACGTCGTAATTGGGATAGGAAAAATGAATCCCCAACCGAAGTTTGACGAAGTTTTCCATCTCTCTCGGAGGGGGATACAGCAGGGGCGTCATTTGGGGCTACAGGGGGGTCAAATGCCCCCCCCCCCTGGATTTGGAATTTTACGTGTATAAATACAGTTTTTGTATTTTTTAACGTAAATAACGCTAACTTAAGGACATAAAACTGAAGTTTTATTATTAAAGTATCTAATTTATACATGGTTAATTAATAAAAAAGATGCAACGAGGTCACTGTCGTCAGAAAACCAAATCTTGCCCCCGCCCCCCTGGAAAAACCTGAAATGACGCCCCTGGGATACAGCAATTCTTCGACACGACAAAAAAAAGACATATTTTAAAATGTTTGTTGCAATGGAAGTTTACAATGTTAAATGTAATAACGACAATTTTATTATGAACATGGCAATTCTACAACACCTATGTCCATCATTTTCGTTGTCGATCCACCAATACCGTTTGTAATTTAGTAGGTCAAATTCCCACTTGCCGATTCAGATTTCATATTTATTTAATTCAGTAATGTTGCATTTTTTTAATTCCGAAAAGTGTTGTCCTGCAGCTTTTGTATGTAAACTCTCTATCTCCCTCTCTCTCTTTCTCTCTTTCTCTCTCTCTCTCTCTCTCTCTCTCTGTTATAGTGTTCATTCTTGCTGTTATCGAAAAGTTCTTAATTTTTTTACTAAATTTGCCTATTTAAAAAAAATCCACAGTAATTATGTACAACATAGTAATTTTGCGTTTACTTAAGAATTAAAAGAGTTACAAGGTAGTGAAAACTAAATATTGAACAAAACGTGAAATAGTTTAATATGTTGCACTACTATATATTTTAATGTTATTTTTAACAGGGATGTCGGTTACCATTATATGTTGATTGATTTGAAAGCAAACTTCTTCATTTACTAAACTAAATATATACTTTAGGTTCACATGGCCAAAATTACGATATCAGTGTTTGGCACTGAAATAATCTTCTGCAGCTTTATTTACGTAGTTAGTTTTCCCAATTGGCATTTTGAGTTTTTTTCGAGTAAACTCAGATTTTCTATTTTAAGGGGAGTGTCTTGGTCTTACCTACAACCATGCTGCACGTTAGGAAGATGGTCAACTTTGACATACAATTATTACCTTGCGAACTTGCAACAGACTAGCGTCTAAACGAATCTGAAATTCAGCGCACAGCAATTTGGACGGTTTTGTGCGTAAGTAAACTATGTGCCAATAGTAAGGTATCAGTAAAGTTTTAGAATATTTGATTGTCAGTAAAACACGTTAAAACATTTTCAGATTTGAAACAGTCTTACGAAAAATATTTTAGTCTTATAAAGTAAGTACTTATAACATCAGCTATGATTAAAATACATTTTGTAGAATTGATTCAAGGATTAAGAATATTTGATACGTATGTGGCAATTGTCAATTCGTCTATTGATACATAACCCCATTAAATTTTTGTTACATTCTATACGAACACTGTAAAAAAAAAGAGTATGTGCTGTGATAAAAAAAGAGAGAAAGAGAGAGAGGAAGAGAATTTAAGTTCAATAGAATTTGTAGGAGGTGTGTGTGGCACACCTGAGGTGAATTATAATGCAACAACGACAAACTCACAGACCATATACTACATACATGGTTTAAATAGACGCAATTCAATACATAGTCACAGACAAAAAGTCAACAGGCCTTCACATAATGCCAGAAAAGAAGCAACCTTGGATTTAAATATAGAAAATTTTAAACGGTTGAAGGAACGTTTATGAACTTGTAGCAGCCAAATACACATCAAAAAGCTTTAACGAAGCGAAAGACTAAAAACGTATATCTCACAGTTGTTAACATAAGAAAGATTAAAGATTATAAGTGCGTGGAGATAATGTTTCATAGAAGAGCTTTGCTGTATGTCACCGCTTATCTTAACTTCTTGTTGCCATGTGTGGAGAGATTTGTCTGGCTCGGCGCCACTGATAAATGACAACTGTAGCGTGCAGAGAGTACTTGTTATAGGTGGTTATGAATAACGTGAGCACTTTTGAAGGCAATCTCGTCTGGAATAATGATTAAAAATGATTGTTTATTAAGACTTCAGATATTATTCTTTTAGTAAGGTACAGTCTGTAGTCTTCGATTGTTCCTTGTGTGGTTTTGTTGAAAGTAAAAAATTGGCACGAATTTATAAATAATCTGAAAGGAAAAGTATTTATGCTTTTAAAAGAGCTCACTTTATCCGGAGACATCCGCACGATAACTCCTAAGTCAACACAGATTCTAAATAGAATATTAATGCATGTACGTACTCTCTCACGTGTAGTCATGCCCTGTGACCAGTAGCTATATATTTTCGTTGCACGTTTGTCCTTGAATAGACAGGTGGAAAGCATCTTTCATATACTGTCCCTACCAGACTTCCTGTATAATCCGTGGCTTAATAAATATCTTGACAACACTTATTTGACACTGACACTGAGCTTATCTTTGTTCTGGGCTAGATTTATTCCTAATATGAAGATACATTACATAACATATGGGTATCCTTGCAAAAAAAATTAATTAATCACATGTTGTGTACAGCAAATGTTTTATTACCTTTCCCCGTTATATAACAATTGCTCTGTTCCTGAAGATATATTTATCTACATAGGCTTTTAATTTAAAGCTTTTTATTATGTTACTGCCACTCAGCGATTGTCACATAAAGCTTTATTTGGTACGTCTTTAATGTCCTAATGTAATTTATGTAGCTTATAATGTATTTTAAAACATAGCCTATTTATGATATATCAGTTACAACATAGTGCTTATTTTGTTGTAAATTTTGGCGTGTTCTGAAGCATTGCGCTAACATTTCGCACGGTAGCCATAAACGCATATAAAGTAACTAAGAAACTAAGATTCTGCTTACACACGGGGTGCCGATACTTTGCAGTGTACGTTTTGTCGAAATAAATGTTTTGAATGAAGGATAGCGGTTTTATCTTTACTTTTCGGACACACATTTTAAGCGGAATAAAAGTTGTTGATGTAAAATTTATGTTTCGTCCTGATGTGTTATACAAGGACGTTTGAAAATGCAGTGTAGGCCTAAGCGAAACTGAATTTTAATGAGCTACCGGGCCTTGTTTAAAATCGATGCGTTATTTAAATATTAATTCAGCCACAGACGAACCTTCAAAATCACGCAAGGCTGTTCCTGTCCAGACTACATAAAACAGGCACAACGGTGTTTTCAAGTGGTAAACGTGAACGTGAAAGTTAACGCTGTTCAAGTAAGTTTTGTCATCTGAAGTTCAAATTTTTCACTAGAAACGTATATTTAGATATTAAAAATGTTATGATTGTAAATAATGCTCTAAACGAAAATAATCGCAAGTTGGTGAGCGTACACGGTTCCATTAAATGTTACAATGTTCGCATATTAACAGAAAACGAAACATTGTTCAGCAAATAAAATACGCACTCTCTGGTTAAAATATTAGTATAGGCCTAGTCCATACATTCACAGAATACTTTTAAAGTAAACCTGCGTATTATTTCTTGCATTCTTGGTCTCTCGAGTTAGTCGATTCATTTTCAACAATGGCACCGCCTCACTCAAAAGTAAATATTATAAATTATCGTTACTTTATTTTTTTCATTTGGTAATTATTTGTTTTCCTGTTCTATGTTAGCATAAGGGCTGGGAAGTATTTCGTCTTAAAATGCTTTCTTCGTTATGTAATCAATTCATTGAAAGTAACATTCCTCCAAATATAAAAAAAAAATAAAATTATAAACGTTGTGTTTTATTAACTCACAAGACCGTTACGCAAGTTGTTCTGAGAAATGGCGATAAACTTCGTAAACTGATTATATAAATTTCAATATTCAGGTAAGTATTTGAGATCACTGAAACCCTTCTGTGACCACATCATGATCAGAGAAAATCCAACAGCAGTAACACTGGACTTCAAACCGCTCCCCTGGTTTTTTCTTTAGTTTCATTAACTAACCTTTAACCTAGGGAGTGTACGATGAATTATTTCCTTTTCTATATCTTTCTGGTATGTATATGAATCCAAATGTCATAGTTGAAAGATCAAAAATTACATTAAATATAATTTATTTATCTATTTTATGAATAATGTAAACATACTATTCAAACAACAACCTTTACAATTGTTTACAGAAAACTGTATCAAAATTATATAATTCAAATATATCAAAACGATATGATTCAAATATTTCAAAAACTGTAAGATTCAAATATATATCAAAACTATATAATGCAGATATATCAAAACTATATGATATAGATATATCAACTTTAATAATTTCAGGTAGGAGTAAACATGACTAGAAAACTACACATGACTAGAAAACTACACATGACTAGAAAACTGGAGTTACAAAATATAGAAAAGCACACGGTAATTTACTTTATCTCTAATACAAATACAATTTTCCGAGACTGTTGCCTTTCCTACTTTGCCCACCTTTTGGAAACTTCCACAAAGACATAAACTTAAAAATTCCAATGTCAGTGAGGTTAAATGTATTAATAATTAAAGTAGAAGCTCACAACGCATTAACCTCAATTACATACAAATGGCAAACAGTTTTAAACTCTAAATTGATAAATATATTTTAGCGACAGCAGGTAACCTAACCATTATGAGAAAAAATGTATATAATAAAAATATAGCAATTTAACATCTCAATTTTTAGAAGTTTACTAAACATTTAACAACATTATGATCGTCATGGCAAAATGAAGACAAAACTTTCAGTAGTCAATTACCTTACAACCATGACAAACTTAACCTCCTCTAGCCATACACATGGCATAAAACCAGGAATGTTTAAGTACAATTATTTACAAAAATACGAAACTTTTAACTTAGTATGTGACCTACGACACCTAACCTCATGGCCATAATATGGCAATAACAATACTTATCTTAAATACATTAAATACACAGCATCATCCCCCAAGCCTGTCTACCGAACCCAGCAAAATTCCGGTCATTTATAGTTAGAGACATGCAAAATTCGCGTTATTTGCAGACAGCTGACTAGACTCCAAGTGACTATAGGCTTGTTCGACGTCTCCCGCTGGCCGATATTGTTGTGACTTGCCGTGGAGAATGCTTACACGGCAGAGAGGCCAATCTCTGTAAAGATGTAACACACGTAAATGTCAACACATAAAATTCGTGGCCAGTTGAATCGCAGATTATGCTCTGTTATGTATAGGAAAGTGCAGTTTAGTCTGCTACCAAATAATAACGCGAATTTTGCATGTCTCTATTTATAGTTGATCCCTCACTCCCCTACTTTCTTAAAACGGTGGTGGGATCTAGGTTCAAACGAAAGTCTGTTGAAATGATCACGTGGCACATCGGTGATTGGAGCTTGACCGACCAGAAGCTTCTACAACATTCGGTTTGTTCGCGTGGTCTGCCAGTCTGCCAGTTTTGTGCCAGTTCTGCTAGTTTTCTGCCAGAAGGCGTTCGTTTTACCGGAAGTGTTTTTTTGGTATGCTGTTCGGGTGGGACTAGCAGATGCCAGTTTTGCCAGAAATGACTGCCATTTCTGCCCATGCTCGGCGAGTAAGGGCAGAACTGGCAGCAATGAAAAAAC
>PNEQ01005405.1:0-21647 GCA_003012365.1 Medauroidea extradentata
TGGTAGACTTCGCAAAGTGTGCGTTGTTGCTACGTCAGAACAAAATGTGTACCTCAGTACAGATCACAATCTTGTGCATCACTTTTCAGGCATTTTTCAGCCTCTGTGACCCTAAGTGTCCTATATCATTTTACTCGTCTCAACATCCTCTACAACGCTACAGCAGGTTGTAAACGTTATTCAGGGACACCCTGTATATATGTGTGTGTGTGTGTGTGTGTGTGTGTGTGTGTGTGTGTGCGTGTGTGTGCGTGTATTAAGGTTACCAGCAGGCGTTTATTGCCAACATGTTTAACCTCTGCTAGTTGAGGAAGTCTGGTCGCAAGATCCAGCAAACCTACCAAACCCCTAGTAGGTTTATTTGTGTATACTCCTTAGATAGGGAATGCCAAATGTCACCATGTCTCTAGCGCTAAAGAAAACAACACCATGGAGGTTAGGTTACAATAAACATGCTAGGTGAAAGTTTGTGCCAGCATGGGTGACTCTGTGACACTCAAAACGTTTTATATTTAGATTACGTAAGAAATAAGAAACACTACTTAAGTATGATAAACCATATTTTTAACCATCAGATTGAAATTTGATATCCTTACTAAATTACCAAAAGATAAAAATTTTAAATGGCATAGAGTTACCCCCAGCTGTCACAACGATGGCCTAGTTCAAGATTGCAATAACTCAAAATTCCTAGAAATGATATATCGGAGTTTGAAATTTTCATACTCACTATTAGGAGGAAAAACATCTGTCTCAAAATATAAACGTAAGTATATTTCTGATTCTCAAAGTACATAACTGACAATTGACAGATTTGAAAGCTGTTCACTCTCAGTGCGAAATAACTAAAATATAAAATCCATTTTTTGAGTTGGTGTTGTCTTGAACTGGGAAATCGAAGTAATCCCGGCTTACACCACTGCTTTCTACTATATTTGATTGCACTCGGGGAGAGGCTAATAAATGCAGCACACCTCACTAATTGCTAAATAAATGGCACTTCCTTCCTACTCTCTCTCCGTCTCTCTCTTACTGCGCTGCCAATGTTGCGGCCTATTTATTTATCAAACCGTTCTACTGTATATGCCCCGAATAGCTTCACGACTTTGGTATAGCCATGGTCAGGTATAGGCCAGGGCCTATTACTGAAACCGTTATAGCAATCACCTGGTACGGTTTTGTAAAACAAAGAAAAATCGGCATCAGAGTGAGAGCAACGGAGAATCGAACCCGAGTTCTCTTGAATGCGCGCGAGGCGAGTGTTTCCGCGAGCCTTTCCATGGACGTATCCAAAACGTAAGACTGTTTCTACTTCAGGTTAGGAAGATAGCAAAAATTTTTATGGAAGGGATAATTTCTGCAGCAAATTGCGCTCGTGTCTGTATGGAGTCAAATTTATGTGGTAGCTCATGAAAAGAACTTCGAGTGCAAAGCCGAACATTACCGAAGAACGAAGTTATTTCTACAAACGCCAGAATACGTTTGACACCATGCGGATACCAGCTCTTTTAGCAGCGGTAATTAATCCCTTCCCAATATGATAGCATTGAGTTTTCTAAGCTGTAGTAGAATTAACCACGCCGAAATTGATAGTTGTTTGTCTAAAATTATAAAGTTCATGGTTGAGTTTTCAAAATCAGGCAACAGATTTTGGTAAATTCAGCGCGATTGAGCCACGTCTGCGACAAAGTTAACTTTAATAAGCGTGGGTTTGCAATATCAAAATTAAGGGTTAAGAATTAGGCCTATGCAGCAAGCGTTTGTCGGGGACAAGGAAACACGTTAAGTAAAAATAGTTCACAACAAAATCGTTAAGCAATAATTCCAGCCAATGCTGGAAACAAGCGACAATACCGCTATCAGAAGGTGACGATGTGAACTACATATCTGGTGGTAAATTACTGTTTGACATGTTTTTGTTTACTATTTTGTCCAGTATTTTCATTCAAAGAGGGATCTATGGAAATGTATGAAGACCTAATAGATGAGATTTTGTTAATAGTTTTGACCGTTGGTGCCATTTCTCTGCGTCGTGGATGAGTTATGCTTCGCCCTGATTGGCTGCTTCCACAGATCGTTTACTTAAGACGTAAAGTGTTACTATTTCATTAACGCTTAAGGAAACCCAACACCAGCACACGACCTGCTAAGCACTAATGGAAACCTTCTCATCGAACAACGCACTTTAAGATCTTCTATATATGTCATAACGCATTAGTTAATGCTTAAGTTTTCAATTGTAAACCCACCTTAAATCCCTGACATCGGACACGTGTTCGCTTAGACAAGTACGCAGGCAGCTGCTATCGTAGATGGGCTGTAATCGGAACAAAACTAAAAACAATTAATGTCGCCGAATTTAAATCTACCCGTTTGGTGAGAACTTATCACAGCCCGCCACAACCGTGTCATGCGGCCTTCAGAACGCACGCGAAGGTGCAAAATAAACCGAAGTGTGCTCGTGATGAATATATGAAACTATTACAGTTCAAAAATTCGACGCGTTTATGAGTTAATGATGAAATGAGAAACGTGCTTAGGGAATCAACGAAATAATTTAAAATGCTTTACTAATATGTAGGCTCATTAAATATTAATACGAAATGTAACTGTAGTAGCATTATTTTCTGTAGTTCTCTTTAATAAAAATTTGATTTCTATAGTATTTTTATGACGTTAAAACCTTTCATAAAAAGAACATTCGTTCGTAGAATAAACTGTACTCCTGCACTTGTATTGAAAAAATTATACAAAAATTTAACGACACCTGAAATGGTGAACTACGTTAATTTAAAATAAATTACGTAATTAGAAAATAAATTATTTATATTATTCATCATACTCGACCAACTGCAAATATCATATCTATACTTTCCAGGGTTTCAAATTTATCTTCTACAACAAAATAGTTTTTTTACATGAACACAGGCTACACACTTTAATAAGAATATTCATTATAACCCTTTTTGAAATGCCACAAAACACATATAAATGCCAGTAAGATCCGTGAACTGGTTTAGTTTCACTGACGTCATATACTTAATCTCAGTATCTATGAAGAATATTATTTTCTGTGTGGGCGACTGCGCAAAATATGCGATGATATATCCCGTTGGTTTTTGACACAGAAAACGTAATAAAAATTATTGTAATACTTTAGCGAATGAACTCCTAAATTCAATATTCAATATTCGGAAACCAATATCCATTTAAGTACATCTCTATATATTCGTGGAATGAAATCCAATTTCAAGGGATGTGTCTGGAAATATTATGTCGCGGCTTAGAGATACTTTCCTACGGTTTGTAACTTACTCGTGGCACTGACAGCGGGTCCAAGATCTGCTGAGTATCTGTGATGAGGCGAAACTCGTTCCAACTCGTTCGTATCACCGTCGAACCCTGAAACATGAGTAGCACAATATTTAACGTAACTACTGCAGACACATTCCCTTATTGTTTCCTTCAAAATTTTTGATGCAAAAAAAAAGGGGTATCTGACGCAGTAAATGTAAGCCAGCTTTGAAAGCACAAGTATTATGGTTATTGAGAGTCTTGTTGTAACGTTTAATTTAACAAGTCATACCGTAAAATGGGGTGAATAGGGACGCTGGAGCGAATAGGGACAAATTTGAAAACGATTCCTAGCTTAGACCTTTATCTTAAATCAAATTATATTTCAATACAATTACTCTTTGTAAAATTATTAACTGCCAACCTTTAGGAAAAACTCGGGTTTTGAAACCACGTAGACCTTACTGGAACTTTCTTTTTGTAATTTTGTCCCTATTCACCCCAGCTTCCGTGTTCACCCCATTTTACGGTTCATTTAATGGCACATATTGCAATTTTGTAGAAGACTACTTGCCTGACTTTGAACATTTCTGTTTCATGTGTAACTAATAACATGAACTTTGGCGAACATGGCATATCATGCCTTTTACATGCACAAAAAAGATGGCTCTCAATGTTAAATATTCACATCAAATTAAAATTTAGTAAACTTGTCTGTGTTCCAAAAATAGCCTGGTCAACCACATAATGGTCCTCGCATCAGTTTTGACCAGACTTATAATTTTCAGGAAGGTGAAAAGGTAATCGACGTGAAGTTGGTTATATAGATCCCCGTCAGCAATTTAAATTTTTTGCGGATAATCAAAAACCATCGTACATATAAGTTGAATAAATTAACATCAATTACTTCAGAGAACAGTTCAAGTAGGATACGTAATAATAGTTTTATTATTTATCATATCAGTATCAACCAATCGATAAGCCTTTGACAAGACACGAAAAAGTTACATGTACACACACATATGAAGAAACACACTTTATAAAAACATGCAATACAATTGAAAACCTGCAAAACAGTATGCATATGTACAGGAATAACTGAATGAGAAAATAAAGGACTCTGCACTTATAAGTTAAAAATAAATTGAGGAATCATGTAAAACGTTATATAATGGTCATTTTATTTTTTCTGGATGGATCTATTAGTTTTATATATAATAATCATTACTATAAATGATACTGGTATTTGTTTGTGGACAATCTGCATAAGCAACCATTTCTTCGTTAATTTTTTCTACCCTCCCTCCTTTTTTTAAAATCCAGTTGAAGGTGAATTGCCGCTGGCAGAAAGTTTGTCAGAAAATTCGAAAACATCTGTTTAAAAGGGCGTGGGACATAAAGTAACGCTGAAAACTTTAGGGGAAATGTACAGGCAGTCATTAAAGAAAAACTAGGAAGTATGAATTTCAGGTTTGTTTTGCTAACTTCAAAAAAATAACTTTTGCGAGAATAGTGCCTTTTGTTAACGTTTTTTTTTTGTGAACGAATAAAATGTGCGAAATTTTGGCGTAAGGTACTGTGTTCCAGAAATACGCCACTTTAGCATTATAGTTACTTAAAATATAAATGAAAACTGTTAAATAGGTGTGCTGTTAGTCTATTTCCATATTGGGTTCCATAAAAGTAATTTTAATTAATAAAATCTGATTTATGCAACACACCTCTTTAAACATCAGCTTTTAATTTTTTTCTCAGGTGCTTGTACAAGACATATCTTAAACGTAATTTGATTATATATATATATATATATATATATATATATATATATAAACAATGGGCCAACGAAATTTGGACTTTAAAGCGGTTTGAACAATACAATAGCGCCTGCGACGAAATCCTGCTATGTGTTCACAACAGAGCGATGAAATATCGCCGGTGGCTGGCGACACGAACTTGTGCTGCCATGTATTCCCTAGAGAAATAACTTAGTAATCGTAAAAATATTTTGAAGAAACGCAAACGGAAGATAAAAAAGAAATTATAATCTGTTTATGCCCGCATCAATTTAAGTAAATTACTGTCAAACAGAAAACAGAGTCTAGTGTAATATAACGATCGTAATCGAAAAACTAAGCCATCGAAACCTGCAATGGACATTACCACAAGGTTTCCATAAATAAAACAAGAGGGTCATCGCTTGAAGTCCCATTGAGAAACACATTGTACTGAAACACAGCACGCTAGTTTAGTCCTTCGTGCCTAGAGGCGATGAGCTGTTGGACGGACGTGTTATGTTCGACTTATCGTCTTCCCCATTCCTGTGCTCCAAACGTAAAGAGAAAGCTATGGTCCACTAACTCTTAAAAGTCATAATTTTATTTTTGCACGGCATTGTGATCGCTTTAAAGACGTTACTTGTTTTGTAACTACATTTTCCACTAGTAAACATTTTCTTTCCATAATAGAATGCCAAAGTCAGAATTATTCGCAAGTTACGGGAACATATTGACAATAAAATCAAGGCCGTTTTCGATTTCAGTACAACGTGCCCTTGATCACTTCCCCTTGAGTCCTAAGCCCTTGTTCCCTTCATGAAGTAGACTCCATGTTGTGAATTCAGATCTAGGTGTCGAGAAGGGTAAGTGGCTCGTCCCCTTAGCTGAAGGGGACATTCTAGGGTGCATATGAGCCCTTGCTGTGAATTCGAACAGCGGCGTGTGTGACGTCACTTCCGCGATGCACTTTTCAAGGACTTGAAGCATGGTAAGGACCCTTAGACGGCCAATTCGAACACGGCCCAAGCGTCTTACTCGCACGAATTAATTTACACTGAAATTCGATATCACGGGCAATAGGCTAATATATATATATATATATATATATATATATATATATATAATAAAATAAAATAAAAAAATAAAAAAATTTCTTTGTACTTTTTTAAAAATCTGAAAATTATGACAATTTACTTAATTTATGGCAATTTAAAAAAATACGAAATGACTGTTGTGGTTTTTATATTTTAGCATATTGCCCATAATATCTCATTTCGGTGCAAATTATACCATTCGAGTAAGACACTTGGTTTTTGTTATTACTGTGTTCCCGTAACTTTCGAATTATGACTTAAGCATGCTGCTGCGGAAAAACTGTGAGAGCTAAAAAATTTTTACAAGTGAGAAATGTAGCCACGAGTAACGTCTATAAAACGAACACTAAGTCGTGCATATATAAAATTATACATTATTGTCACGTGGACAACCTTAATGGACCTTGTACGAAAAAAAAAAAAAAAAAAAGGTTGCAAGGGGAGGGGGGTAGACAGGAAAACCACCTCTTTTTTTTTGGCTCATATAACTGAAATTGTTTCGCTGCAAGGGATGTTTTTCCTTCGTTATAATACTATGCATTTTTTTTTTTAATTTTCTAGTGTAGATAATTAAGTTTCCAGAGCTCTGTTACGGGAAGTGTTCGAAGAAAATGAAAACGTCGGTTGAGAACTTTACGCAAATAGGCGATGCGGCAATTGAAAGGCGAGCAAGAATAGGCCTTAGAGCTTCCAGGCCCCAGTCGTGTTCGTTGTAGTCCAATTGCACGCAAATTAAAATTGCAATTGTACGATATGTGTCTAAAGCCAAATGACCTAACTACAGATTCTAGGATGTTCTTTTCTCTTTACTTTAAGGGCTTGTTGCTTAGTTTTGTAGTGATTTCAAAAATACTTTTTTTTGCTACCTAATACTCATATCAAAATTTAGCTCCACAGTTTTGACACTAATATGTCATAATTTGTAGCCGAATTTTTTTGCAGCAATGTACTGAACTGTTTTTTAGATTTCGTCACCCAAAGCACCACGTATTTTGTAGTGAAAATAAGCCAAAATTAAGCAAAATATGTTTTTGCTGCCGAATGATTCATTATTTTTAAAAACGCATCCACAGCATTGTGCATCGTGTGACTGCACATTGTCTCAAATTTTTTCAAAGCTTTTGGTTTAAAAATATTTGAGTTATTGGCACAAGTCTGAAAAAAAAAACAACTAAGGAACAAGCCCTTAAAGGTTCGTATCAGATGTACTATTGGATTACTTTATTTTTCCCCGTTTTGTAATTCTGAGAGAGGAAACGTAAATTTTCTATTGTAGCGTGAATCCTATTTACCTTGCGCTATAGTACAAGTATCGCTGTTGAACTTTTAACCAATATTTATGCCGCAATCAGTCCAGCAATTGTTTATGCTCTTTATTTGCTGGAGAGCGAGAGAGAAAGAGAGAGAGAGAGAGAGAGAGAGAGAGATATTTTGATCAGCGCTCAACATCGGTGTCTTCAGTGCAGGTGAGGGGAGAATTGATATGAGTATGGAACTGTGATGAAAGGGCATGACATGACATGCAAAAATCCAGGGGCCGACCCCGCCGGGAATCGAACCCGAATCGCCTAGCTGGGAGGCGAATGGTCTGACCGTTCGTCCACCGCAGCCCCTTTATTTTCTGGATTGATTGCGGCCTAAATGTATGTTAAAATTGCAATGCTTTTACTTAAGTGTTAGGTAAATAGAACCCACACTGTAAAAGAATTTCGCATTTTTCTTCTCAGAATTTGTTAAAAGCAAATAACCGAGTACGGTGACTGATGCGAAGCCTTAAGGAGACAAAGCCCATGTTATTTTGAAAAACTCCCTTTAGTTTTCCACCTTTAGTGAAAAAAAAAAAAAAAAAAAAAAAAAAAAAAAAAAAAAAAAAAAAAAAAAAAAAAAAAAAAAAAAAAAAAAAAAAAAAAAAAACAAAGAAACGTATTCTCAGACAAGTTATTTTCGAAGATGCTGCCACACGAGTAAACACTGATTTCGCAGACAAAATTTTACTAGGAGCTTTTCTTGACGGTTATGTAAAGTAAGTTTTGTACAGCAATAAAGCAATTATTTTCCTATTCATACAACGCAAATGTCATGTTCGGCCACACAAAATAAGCCTTACTGTTAAAATGTTTTAAAAAAACCGTTTCAAATATACTAGCACAGAGTCAACAGGAACTGACGAAAGCCACCTTCCTTTCACCTTAATAGAAAAATTTTATTTGACACCCTGGGAAAAAAGGGGAAAATTTATTTATGATTCATGTCAATCATGTATAGAATAATAGTATGAATACTAAAATAAATTGTTGAGTCACATTTTCATGTCGTATTTACGTATCATAAAACTGAAAAATGTAACAAGTGTGTATGGTTCTTCCTCACAAAACATCTTCATTTTCATTTCCTGTGCACGGACCTAGAGTTGATTTTCACGAGTGTAGGGTAGCTCAGTCAAAATGTCAAGTTTTATGTTTACGAAATTTGATCCAAGGGAAATTTACCCGCGTTCGAAGTTTCACTTGACGACTTCTCGATCAACTTGTTACTTAACATGCTCGAGAGCAGGGTAGCGGCGGTTAGAAGCAAGAAAGTTGTCGTTTGGCGTGAAAAACATTTAAACAGTACACACAATCAAAACCACACGAAGTGAAACTGAATGTCCTGTGTTAAAAATTTTGAGGAAACATGCACGAACCTAATATTACACTTAAATATTAATAAAATAACGCATAAAGAATGTACTGTAGACGAAGTATCTAGCAACACATTATGAAGAAAATATGTATGCTTTATTTTGTTCCCGCCACCTTAAAAACTCTGAAAAGCTTTGAAGGCGTTCATAAAGTCCCAGGTGATTGACAAAACCTGGGTCACGTGACTGAGGTAACCCACCCTACTCCAGCGAGTGCATTTTCACAAGCGCCTATAGACTGAAAATATTCGTTTTATGAATTTTTTCTTTTACACATATAATTTTTATGTTAGGATATTAACACGATAATCACGTGTAACAAAAAAAAAATACGTGTTAAATAGTGAAGTGGAGTGCAGTGTTCAGATCTGGTCTTACATCTCATGTTGAAATTTACATTTACGAACCATAACATTACTTTCATTGGAATTATTACAAATGTATTACTGTACCTTTTAACCATTATACAAATACATTACTTTTATGTCACAGTTCTGAAGACCGAATTACCTGAGGTTAGAATCTTTTTATGAATTAAAGTTAATGCTTAACTAATGACGGCTCATGATCATTTGTCGTATGATGTGGATTGATGATTTTATCATAAGAAGGGTATGTATTTTTACTAGAACGTTAATTTATATATTTAAACACACATACACACATGCAGGATGTTTCTTAAATAGGAGAACAAACTCTGCATGCGCATTCCTCACGAAAAACTACGACGAAAACATATTTTGCACTTTTCACCTAAACACAATAAATGGAGTAATGGGCCTCTGAACATAGAAATTTAAAACAGTATCTTCCCAAAATATCGGAAAATAATTGACATAAAAATACAATATTTTCAGCATTGCTTAATGCTACTGGGATCTGCAAACCAACAGCAAATACTGTTGAAAATAGCAGGGGTGGCTACCTCTAATGGCATACAACTTTTTTACCGTCAGGATTTTCGAACACCTGAAGACGGTTTATTGAGTAATGTTACCTGAATAACAAAAAATGTCCTCTTGTTGCAACAGTCTATTACTCACTCATCGTTTCCTTTCAAATCACAAATAAAGCTACAGCGATAGAGTTCCAGAAACAAATGATTATTTATGGTATCGTGAGTTAGAAACATGTAGCTAACGTTGAATGTGCACTATGGAGAATTCTAGGAACACATCAAAATACGTACACATGATCGCCCTATTGCCTAAGCTATGTATCTGTGAATCTTAGGTGCAAAACACTTAGGATTTCGGATTTAAATGACGAAGTGCAAAAAAATGTGAATCTGGATGGAAGCCCATCCCATCACATGAAATGGAATAGGTACAAACCCCACTTAAACCTTCAAAACGCAAATATCCAAATGTTGTGTTTTATTCCACAAAATGTAATCTACTGCACAAGTTTACCAGAAAACCATATTGTGTTTTTCTGTACTTGACACCGTATTCAAGAAAGGAAAATATTTTTTTTGTTCAAAAAAGTTTTGATTCTGTAGACACCAACAAATATAATTTAGTATCAAAGATTAATAATTGTAGTGTATACATAGATGTTTTAACACTGAGAATATTTTAGCGATATTAATTTTGCTATAACTCGCTACTAGCTGACGCTGCAGCGCACCAACGTCTATACCATTCCTCCTATCGCCATAAAAACTGGTAATATATAGAAATGAACGTTTTTTAATGTTCTATTCGTTGCTATATCATACCATTCATCTGATTGGGATGTAACATTTTTTCGCGAGTTTTTGTGCGTGCGCCCGTGACGGTTTGTGCTAAAAAAATATGGGGGTGGGGGTGCAAAGCGAGGTAAAGGGACAGAACGGAGTATCCAAATAAAAATAATGAGCACTGCAACACATTCTGGGTCAGTGTATATATGTATGTATATATATATATATATATATATATATATATATATATATATATATATATATAATTTACATGGAATAATTATTTATATTGTATCTGAAATTAAAAGACAATAATTCAAACATCGAGACGTTGAGTATTCGTAAGGATTACAGTATTACTTGGCGAATATGCAGCAGTGGTATAAAATAATGGGGAAACAAACAAGTTGTCCACTTGCGAATTGAATTTCCAATCATAACTGGTGTTCAAACAAGAGACCTCGGTTACAAAGATCGTTTGGCAAAAAAAAAAAAAAAAAAAAAAAACTATGATAATACGGATTCTCTAAAACTGACTTCTATGGACGATTTGGTCAGTGAGATCAGTTTTTATTATACATACAATTGCTAGTTTTCCTTCAGCCTCAACGCATTAACATGCTTATTACATGATTTACACAGAAATGTGTAAAACACACACACACACACACACACACATATATATATATATATATATATGTTATATTAGGACTAAAAATAATTCTTTGAATGGATACATGGTTTCGTAACGTCCCATGATTTAAAAATATAAATAATCGCATCGGATTGTCTGTCACTTCGCATTCATGCTCGCTGTATTTTATTCCTGCCTGTTTTTGCTATGTATTTAGTTAGTAAAACAAGTGTGTACAGTTCTTTGGCGAATTTTTATATTTAAAAACAGTGTCTAGTGCAAATCACCTACTATCACAAAATAATTTGTAGGCCTAGGCCCACTCCCTACTTCTTAGATCGGCCCTAGGCCTACCTCTTTTAGCCACGCATGGGAATAGGTTCATAAAGTTATTATTTTTTTTAACGAATTCAAGGATTTGGAAGAAATCAATGTTTAAATTATTTTACAATCACATATTTGTGCGAGTCAACGTACCCTTTTAATTATACGTTTCCGTCCTTCCAAATTATTGCTGTAAGACAATGGACACGTAGGTCTACCTAGTGGTTTAGGTGACCACTTGTGAGCAAATAAGAAATAACATCCCAAAATCACTAACAAACATATTTAAAGGGAAACATTTTACGCTATGGTAGTTTCGTGTTTTGCTGTTGAGGTAACTGTAAGACGAATTTGAAGTTTTACCATGCAGAACTAACCTAGGGCAATTGGGGTAAAATTGATTATTAAAATGGGGGGAAAAAAAACTAGTGTAGCTTACTGATATTACGTATGATTGGCAAGGTATTACAACGTTTGTGTACTGGTCGACATAAATTAATGTGGCCACCGTTAATGCATTTCTTTTAAAGTGCAATGTGGTTTCCTTGATGAAGATATACCTAAGCCTTTTTGTTTATTCCTTGAAAATGTGTGTTAATGTTAACATATCCATACGGACTTCTCCATAACTTGTTAACTACGGTCGTACTCTCTACGGAGAACTTTGCATAACGGCCTACTTCGTTATTCTATAGCTTACACATGCTAACATTAATTGGCGACCATTAAATTTGTTCTAAGGCATTGGTTAATATGTCAAAAAATTGTTGCGGTATGAATTAATAATTTCAAGTGCAGACTAGTGAATCAAGATTCTCGCTGTATGGAAACTTGCATTATGACGGCCAGACGGGGGAAAATTCATTGTAGGCCTATTTATTTTTAGATAGCGTTTCTATTGATTTGTTGCGTTTGTTGCAGAAGAAAACAAGAAGTAACCAGCGTAACTGATAAGCCTACTTTCTTCAAAGTTGGTGCAAACTAACCCTGAAAGTTAAAATTGTTTACGTAATCTAGAAATATCAGGCAACAGTACTGATTAAGACGTTTGATACAAAAATGTACTTAAGATAAATCAGCTTGCTATAGGCCCTATGATACGCGAGTACCCAGTTTAACAAAATTAAGGGAAAAAAATCTGAGATGTCTTACTATCGCGGAGATAAAAAAAATAGTAGCCGTTTTCAAAATTTTGCAAAAGGATGAACGATATATGCAAACGTTAAGTCAACTTTCTAAGTAGTATATGTGTGCCGAATTTGAAGAAATTCAGAAAAATATTACCTAAGATACGAAATACTATGCTAAAATATAAAAATGGCCGCCATTTTAAAAATGTGTGCCCAGGACGAACGAAATACACAAAAGTAAAGTCAGATTTGTATGTAGCATATGTATACAAAGTTTGGTGAAATTCTGAATAAATATTACCTATGATAAGTAATACTAAAACTATAAAAATGGCCTCCATTTCAAAATATAAACACAGGGTGAAAAATAAGAATAAATAAATAGCGTATGGGGATGGTACCCCATGGTATCGTACCCCGAGTGCAGATTTCTTGACTGGAGTCCGTAGGAATCAGCATATCCTGATGAATAACATGAAATGAAACCATACGACGGAGAAGTGACGGAATGAGAAAAAAAAGGGGGGGGGGCGGGAGATCACCGAGAAAACCAGCCGGTCAACGGAAATGCCGGCCACATTTACCACATGCGAAAATCCGAGCTGAACGCGCAGGGGATCGAACCCGGATCGCCTTGGCGGGAGCCGAGCGATCTGACCACTCGGTCACCGCGGCCCCTGAAATAAACAAAAGTTAAGTCAGATTTGTATGTAGTATGTTTCTACCAAGTTTGGTAATTTTCTTAAAAATACTCCCTAAGATATGTAGTACTATGCTAAAATATAAAAATAGACGCCATTTTAAAAATATGAACACAGGAAGAACAAAATAGACAACAGTAAAGTCAGCTTTGTGCATAATATATGTGTACCAACTTTGATGAAATTCTAAATTACGGTGCCTTAGATTTCTAGCTTGCTCGATTAATGTTAAAACGGCTGCCATTTTGAACATATGTCGTGGGTGTAAATGAAATATATAAAAGTCAAGTCAGATTACAAAGTACCATATGTGTACAAAGGTTAATTAAATTTGGTCTACTGGTTTAAAAGTTTTTAGGGGACACCCACACACAGATATATATATATATATATATATATATATATATATATATATATATATATATATATATATTTATTTATTTATATACCCATACACAGAGACACACAGAGAGAAAGATGATCTCATAAGCCTAATTTTTCCTTCAGAAAGTAGGCTAAAACAACCTAAACCTGCTGAAAATAATGCCTATTATTATAATTGCGTGTGTTTATCATAAGAAATATGCAACCAAATTGTCATATATTGTTATCAGGGACATAACTGATATTGCTTCATCGTTGTTTATTACCCAATATGCTCTCTACAATACGTATTTTTAAATCGTCTCAATTGTCGTATGTGAAAAAAACAGTAATTTTTTACTCTGAGTGCATTTAATGTGTTAGTTAATGAATAGAAACTCGTCAAACCATATAATCACAATACGCTTTCCGGCACCATTTGTGCAAATTCAACTATCACTACCAATGATTCAGTGCGCAAATGCTACTGGCCAAGTCGTCAATTCTTTCATACGGAGTATGTAATGGAAAGTGCAAAAAATAGCACGAGTCCGTTTTTCATATTTTTGCTATCATTTCTTATGTCGTTCGTTTCTGGCACTTTTAGTCGACATGAATAATGCATATCATACGTCCATGCCCTAATACTGGCTCTCCTCAGAATCGACTCGCGAAGAAGAGAAAGGCTTATCTTCCGTTACTTCCTATCCTTTACGTATCCTGGATCTCCAATGGAGCGAAATGAGAGTATCAGCTAGATATTAAGCAGAGGAGTCTCGAACGTACAGATGAGAAACCCAGTATCTGCCGTCTACATGTAGGAAAGTCTGCCAAATGTTAAAAAAAAAAAAAAAAAAATTAAAATTATTGGAAACCATTTTTGAATTTCAATTAACCCCGTTCAAGCCAGGTGTTCTACCAGATGGTCCATATTTTCTGCTGACGCAGTAAGTGTAACGCTTCGTAAAACATTAGCGGTATTTGTTTTTACAGCTTCGTAAACCTTAAGGAATACGATCGTCCACTAGATGAAAACATGTTGTAATCGTTGCTATTTTCTTTTATTACTGAAATTGTCACTAAATTACCACGAAATTTCATTGAGGTGGTGAGAGGGTTTTTGGCCCTTTAACAACGAGGTTTTAAGAGCCGATGACGGTTGGAGTGAGTTTAAGGGGCAGTACTACCTCTACATGCATGCCCGAGCCAGGATAGAACACAGGACCTCTCGCTCTCTAGACTCTTACGCTACGGAAGCCGGCGAAATTTGATCGAAAGTACGAGCTGTATAATACAAACAAAATAATACACGGTAACAGGAAGTGTATATTTTATGGTTTCCGTTCTAAAATATATTCAATGCTTTGTACATGTGAAGTCGGGTGCACATAATTCGTTAAAAAAACTGAACATTTGCCGTATTATCTGCTGCAAGCTTTCAGTAACAGTTTTATTTTATTTGATAACGAAGTGACATGCGTCATGAGTTATATAGGCGCAAGTAAAACGTCTCAAAATATGTCTAATCTGGTAAACCAATATGGTGTTGATTCAGAAGTCATTGAAACTAAACGAAACGTTGAAATAATAAAGTTTATTGTTGGTCGCGAGAAAACTCACAAGCATAACATTTGAAGCAACGGTGGAATACTGTCTTTTAGCCAAGCATGTGTTATAATAATTAAATTAATTACTAATACTTTTTTTCTGGCGCTCGAAACGTGACATTTACAATAAATATACATATTTCTGGTCTTAAAGATCTTGAAGGTAGGGCTTATAATAGAATGAAGATTATTATATAGAGAGATATACGGGGGTAAGAATAGAGATTGGCATTGTTGGCTATACTAAATTCTATGTTGCTGGCAACCTGTTGAACCTATACACTGACTTTCTACTCAACGCGGTGCAATACACATTGTTGTGGGTTTCTTAGGTTATTATTTTCAATATCCTTAAAATTATGAATAAATACGCATTTTAATTGTAAAAAAAAAAAAAAAAACAAAGGAAAACTACAAATAAAAACAGAATAACACCAGCTCGTCATTTGTTTCTATATTTTTGTTCTTGTAGCAATATTTTCTAAGTCTCAATCCGGAAAATGGTTTTTGTAAAAAAAAAAAAAAAACCTACGACTATAAAAGGGACCGTGCACACCCGAACATAATTTAACATGTAAATATACCTATCCTTTCTCTCACCAGGGTTATTGGGTTGGCAGACACCTTACGGGTGTTCAAGTGCGATAAAATTATAATTTTGTATTTTAATGAAATGTCGTTAGTTTTGTAGACGATACTTTTCAGTGTAGTTTCCTCTTACAAAACAATTTTATCTCTCACAGTTTTCTCATAACAGTGCGTCGAAGTCAGAAATTGCTTGTTATGCTGCCCCGCAAATAGCGAAAACCAGTCAGTCTACTTAAACAAAATAATTCACTGTGAATTTACATCCCATTAGCTATGCAATAAAACATTAAAAAACCCGCAGTGCCATATTTTGAATATTTCGAAAAATCACAAAAATGCAAAAAAAAAAAAAAAAAGTTAAATGTAAAAATATTTCACGGGATGGTTCTTTATGTTTTATTACGTAGCCTATGACATGTTATTTCACTGTGAATTATCTCACTTACATAAGTCAACTGGTTTCACTATTTGCATGACAGCAAAACATGCAAATTTTGACTCTGACACCCCGTTATGAGAAAACTATGCGAGCTAAAATTGTTTTGTAAGAGGAAACTGCGCTCACAAGTATCGTCTACAAAACTAGCGATATTTCATGTAAAGATAAAATTATGACTTTATCGCACTTGAACACCCTTAAGGGTGCCGCCTACGTGTGCGTTAGAGACTCAGAAGTGACAGACATATGGGCGAACTTGAAGCGCGCATAAAATGCCGCATCGCCTTAACAATCCAAGCTCTGAACTGGCGTACAAAGTTCCCACTGAGCAGTTTTTACTGTGGGACATTAAGAGGTGATCATATAATTTCATTGGTGGAAATTATGTGCCAAAGTTCAGTGCACTTCTGTATCTGAATAGCACATACATTCAGTAAGTACATTTTGAAGTTCGGCTGTCAGAAAAGGTCGTTTTTAGCTATGCTTTAGGACTTAGAAACAGTGTTTTCAATGAGCATTGTGTCTTGAAAATGAGATTCCGACCTTATTCTGAAGTGTGTTTTCTTTTCATACGTTGGTACAATGGGCACACGAGGAATAGTTTCGTAATAAAAACCTGTTTTCGAGCACACTGGATCGTGTCGTAGACAGCGCCCTTAAAGAGAATTAGTTGAAATTCTTTTGATGGCAGAGTTGGTGAATATGTTTGACGTCCCGTGTTCCTGTTGCACGTCACTCATGCAATATGTATAATTTAGTTAAAACATGATTTTTGGATCACTTAAGTAAAACTACTGGATGAAGGACAAAGGGTTGGCTATTTCATATGAATAACTGGCGCAAAGCAAGTTATAAATACCGCATTTTTTGCTAATTATTATAAACCTATGCATTCCGAAGTCTATTTAAAAAATAACACGTTTAAGGCAATGACCACTCACTCATTTATACTGCTTTTGCCACACTTCATCTCTAAAAACCAAACGGAAATAAAAAAATCCCAAAACTGTTTTTAAAAATATAATTTCTATTATGTAAGCCATTTTTTTAAAAAAAAGTTATATCGCTTTTTTTTTGTGAGACAGTTTAGCGATTTATACTCTCTTCTTAAGGTTTAAAAAATAACTATCGTAAAATCAACATAAAATAGGTCTCGTAAACGGAAATGGAGGGGGAGGGTCGCTGTCATTTAAATATTTCAGTTTTTTAGGAATAAAATGACGCTGGTCTATATTATTAGTGTTTTGGTTACGTTAAAACACAAACTAATGCTAGTCGGTTGATTTTATGTTAAAATTTAAAAAAAAAAAAATGTATCGTATGAGAAGGATAACCGAGTGCCAGGGTATCGCAACCCCAAATGCAGATTTTATGAATGGGAACCCGTATGTAATCTACGTACCCCAAAGAATGTCATGAAGTGAGGCTCTACGATGGAGAGGTGCCGGAATTGGAGGAGCGAGAGAAGCGGGAGATCGTCGAGAAAACACGCCGGTCAGCGACATCGTCCGGGACGATTCCCACATGCGCAAATCCGGGGATCGACCTGGCCGGGGATCAAGTACGAATCGCCTAGGTGGACGGCGGGTGGTCTGACCATTCGGCCGCTGCGGCCCTCGCAACGATATAACTGATGTAATGCTTGAAGCAGTCTGTCCCGTGGAAACGTCCAGAGTACAATATTGATTAATTCCTTTCGAAGGTTTCAGATGCAGCAACAGAAGTAGTATTAAATTAGTGGTGACGTTGGAAAATTCTGTCAGTACGTATTTTATGATCTAACGAATTTTAGAAATGAATCTAAAACAAGAAGTTTGACGAAAATCGCAAAAAAATGGATGCTATCCCTTCCCCTTAATTAGAGAGTTACTGGGTACTTTCTAAACATTATGTGCCTTATATCACTATTTGTGAAATCTCAAACATAGCTAAATCTATTGTTCGCACAGTCATGGCCAAGAATGTAGTACCCGGATTGATACGAGACTATCCAAGAGACAACGTTTCTTACTTCAGAGTTGCCAGCAAACAATGACAGGGACACTGGTTAACGATACATAGTTCCTACGGGGCGATGAAAACAACGTGTTAGTTCAGAGCCTTGATTTACGTCATTGTTGTCGTTATCACTCTGCCGCTTTTGAGTCTCCAACGATGAAACAGTTCCAGGTAGGAATCACAGTTGTTTAGTTTTCAGTCGTACTTACTGCTGAAGAAAACATTGTAAGTCACACTAGGTCACTTGTGAGTTTTCCTTAAGCCTAGGCTGCAATGAACATTAACATAACACACACCCTACAAGGTTATTGTGATACGAATATCGCAAACACAATAAAGACAAGTACTGAAGACTCGTTACAACGGTAATAGGCTTAGTAACAAGAGGTAGAAGTCTGGCTGTTATTGGTGTGAAGAAATGTGTGCAGATGTAGTTGGCGATTAGTATTCAATACAATATTATTTCGTTCCTATTGTGGCATTTATCAATTGTGTGTATGGCCATGAACTTTTTGGGAAAATTATTTTGCCCCAATTTGTTTCAATGCCTTACGAGCACACCTGCAGTTCTGCTTCATAGTTCGTGATTGGCTGTTTTAAATTTCACGTGTCTTGGGGTTCTACCTGCAAATTATAGATGTGTGGTGTAGCAGTAACGTTACTGTGATTGGTACAGTCAAACGAAAGACGTCACTTCACAAATACACGCTGCCAGTTACCAACAATCAGAACTGCAGATGTGCACGTAAGACACCGAAACAAACTGGGGCAAAATTCTTTTCGCAAAACGTTTGTGGCCACATATTATGTGTCTTCAAAAACCGCAATAATATCGTCATAATCAAAGACATGATAGCAATTTTTCTGCACAGCCAAATACAACAGAAGCTTTTTATTCTCTGCTAATTTAGTTTCACGTACGACAAAGTAATATCGCTTTCAGTACTTTTCATTGGCTAAACCGTTTACACAGTATTAGCATTAAGGAAAATCAAACTTTTCTTAATACCAAATTTTGCCTTTCGTATGTTCTTATCTCTACGTAAGACTGTATCTCGTCAGACTTAAAAAACGCCATGATCTTTCATTTTTTCAAACAATTGCAAATAACTCAAATATATATTTTTTTTTAACAAAATGCTTTGAAAAAATTGAGACAGTCATACGATACACAATTTTTCCAAATTTTTTTTTAAAAAATAAAGTACCGTTTGCTAGAAAAAAATATTTTGCTAAACTTTGGATAATTCTGACAACAAAATACGTGCTATTTCAGGTGCAAAAATCTAAAAATTCGTTTGGTGTATTGCAACAGAAAAATTCAGATACACGCGATGATATATAAGTGTTAAAACTACCAGGATGAATTTTCGATATATGTATTAATTTGCGATAAAAATATTTTCAAAACCACCGCAAAAATAGCATGTCCTTAAGTACATGCGGGTTTGTGTTTAACACTGTGTTAAATGCTTATGTCCATTGGAACTCAGCCTTTACAACATAAGTTTGAAGGTTATTTGTTACTTCGCCCCGCACCTACACGTGGCATCTATCTACTTCACAAACCACTCTTCTGGCCTTTGGCAAACTCAAATTACGGACACAGATCACAAGTGCTACAAAATTTCTTATATGATAAAATTGTATTATCTGAAGAGTTTTCAAGCATTTTCGTAAGCACGCGCCTGTAAAGCACTGTGTTATGAACTGAGCAAGAGCACGCCCTTTTTTGTGTCCTAAGTTTTATAACCACTTAATTGTCAAAATATATAAGTCACGAATGAACTCAATAAAATATCCATTTCCAACCGAATAAAGTACTAATTCAATGCGTTTCAAGCAAATTTACCCAAGATCTTAGGGGACTAAGTCTTCTTACAGAAAAGCTTGTCCATAATCATTTTATGAAAGCATACAATGCAGATTAAAAGAAACGGATGATTTTTAGAACATCGAGAAAGATACATTTATCTGTAGTCTAAGGAAATTAAGGGCTTTTTTGGAAAATTCGGGAAAATTTAGTCTTTCTTAGGATAAAATGGAAATTTTGAGGTTGAAGAAGGAAAATTACATGGCCGATGGGCGAAGTCATCGACGACTTCTGCCTCCTGTACTTCATTTCCTTGACATTCATGAATCGCTATTGTATAGCTACTGCTGTGCATTTTGAAGTAGATAACTATGACGGTATTTTATTTTTAAAGGGGCATCTGGCAGTAAAACTAATTCTTTTTAATGTTCTTAATGAACTGGTCGAACTCATGACACACACCAGTCTCCTACAACTTCGCCACCTCTCCTTATCTATGTCAACCAACGATTCTAACTTATTTTTTTAATTTTTAAATATCTTATTCGAATATTTCTTACGCTACTTATAGTCCTGCTAGAATTAAAACCTTTACAGTGTCTAGTTTTGTAACTGACGGGCATGGGAAGTAGTCAACTTACGTTCGTAACGAATTTCCCTGCGTTTATTCAAACCAGTAATCTGAACATTTTTACGTACTCCAGTAACGACTTTTTTCATCATTATTTAATTCGAAGTGAAACATGCCAAAACTCTATGTACTCACCCATACATTACATTTTAAATAAAGTATTTAAAATGTACTCATTTTGGTTACTTGTTTACCAGGAAAGCGCGCTCTGTATTAAATGAATCCTAACTTAGTCTTGAAACGTGAACACACGCATATACTTGTAGATTTCCCGGTACAAGAATACGTTCCGTAATCGGCTTGTAACTGGCTAAGCTGCCTTTTATTGCAGGGCTTGTTACATACTTCTGTTGATCTCGGGAGAGAATTAACTCTCAGACAAATTGGCCGGACGTTGCAGTAACGTTAGAAGCAAATACATTTGTGGATGTCGGCACATTAAATAAATCCTAAAGTACTGGAGCTTGGAGCATGAAGGTAAACATTGCAATAGGAGAACTGCTTAAAAAACGATTTTAAAAAGTGGGATATGGGGAGATTATCGGTGTGCATTAATTCCTCGTGTCTAGAGCCGGTCGCAAATTTGTATTAAAATTTTCCCCGGTACCTCTGCTAGGGGAGGATGCGACGAATGCAAACAAACGAGAGAACTGGAAACTAATTTTGGTGATTACCCGGTTGTTAGGAGTCGTCCATCATGGAATGCAAGGCAAGAAAACTCCTCGGGGGAGAGCTTACCTACAAATTTGTGAACTGTTATTCGCTACTTCTCTTTTTGCCGTTCCCGAATATACCTGAAACTTTCCCGTAGATGCCGCATGGCAGGAAACATTAATTCACTCGTAACTGGACTCTTTTAGAACTAACATTAAAAAACTGTCAACATTACAAT